>MDKI01178425.1:0-16211 GCA_005239505.1 Nicotiana paniculata | reverse complement strand
TTTACATTTTTTTTTGTGTTTAAACTTGAATTACAAGACATAAGTCATAATTATATAATATAAAATAAATTGCCTTAGATAATATAATATAATTGCATAAAAAAAATTATTTTTTTTAAAATAGCCAACGACTATAATTTCAAAAACTAGCCGTTTGGATTTTTTTAAAATAGCCATTTGGCCCCCAAACTTTGTTTTAACCCCAAACTTTTTATAATTACACTTTAAGATTTTAAGTTTATTTCAAACTTGTGTTCTTTTAAAATTATTAGACGTATTATGCTTAATGTTGTAGTTTGTTAAATTAATTTGAAGTATTATTAATTTATTATGCAATGTTAATGCAAGTTTGAATATCTCTTTACTATTTTTTGTCTTTAAATTTGAATTACAATATTTATGTCACAAGATTTACAAGAAATTGCCTTAGATAAAAAAAAAATAGCCTGGATCGTTTAGGCCCGTTTGGGCCCGTGAGCCCGGTCCACTTAGCTCGGGCCCATGTGAGCTTAGGCCCACAGTGGGCCGGTTCCACCCATTAGGACGGTTTGGCCCGGGCCCGCTTGACCCAAGCCCGCCAGAAATCGGACCTGTTTAGCCCGGCCCAGATTACAGCATTAGGTTTATTTGGGCCTAATGAAGGCTCCCTATATTGTATGTTTTTACTATTTATGTAATTTATTCATTACTCTTATTTGTAATAAGTCTGTAATGAACATATTCTAGGGTATATAGTAAAATAGAATGGTTTTCTTATTTCCTTTAGTAACTAGGTAGAAGTCCTGCCTATAGGGTTTCAGCTATGCTGTTAATTCTTGCTCAAAACTGTACAAGCTCTACACTGTGCTTAGAAATCCTGCCTATAGGAATTTCGTTGGTAATGTTGATTCTGAATTCTATATCTGCATATTAAAGATCCTGCCTATAAGGTTGATGTTATAATTGCATTAGAAATCCTGCCCATAGGATCTATCAATATGTCCAACAAACATGCATTAGCAATCATGCCTATAAGATCCCAGTGTTTGATTTAATTGTTTTTTGGCAATATGTATAATTTCTGCCCGCATTACTTCTCACTAGATATCATGCCTATAGGATTAAATCAATTCAATAATAGATACCATGCCTATAGGACTAAAACCAGTTTCAAACCTAGAAATCATGCCTATAGGACTTAAGTCAGTACAGTATTTAGAAAGCATGCCTATATGATTAAAAAGGGAAATAAAACATATATCTATAAGTTAAAGTCAGTGCTACACCTAGAAATCATGTCTATAGGTCTATAACCATCAAACTCGTAGAAGTCATGCCTATAGGATTCTATTAATTGGTTCTGAATTCAATCGCAACTGTCAATCACTTAGCCAATATACTTGTAAGACTTAATAATAATTCTGGATTTATAATTGTGGTGTATTATTTCCTGAAGTACCTAGATTGTACTGAATAAAATCAGTAGGCAAACAACAGGTCTTAACACTCGCCTTAATAAAACTACACTCTATTTTCTCACATAGATATCATGCCTATAGGATTTTAAGTTTAACAAAGTTTGCTGAATCGACTGCGTGCATTTGCTATTTTATGTGTGGAGTTCAATATGAGCCCATATTTTCCTTTTATCTGAAAGTCCTAATTGTTTTGCTTATCGCCTAGACTTTTACATTTTTGAGCAACATAGGCTGGGTCTAGAACTATCCCAAATAGAGGTCCTAATACCTCCAGGGCCATAGGTAAGGGACGGGTAGTGCACGCATAGGAAACGAACTAGAATCAACTAGAACTCTTAAGTAAGAACTTAAAGATAGTAATAGGGTAGTAGGAGATGATAGTCCATGCGCTAAATACTATGAGTGGCACCCCGACTTGAGGGAGCTACAAAGTATTGCACGGGGTGATCCTATAGGCTAAAAAACTTAGGACCACCCCTATTATTAACAACAAAAACAACAAACCTAGTTTGATCCCAACAGGTGGGGTCTGGGGAGGGTAGTCTGTACGCAGACCTTACCCCTACCTAATGTAGGTAGAGAGGTTATGTCCAATAGACCCTCGGCTAAGAAAATAAATCGTTAGGACCACCCCCATTCCTGTTCTAAAATAAATCGAGTATTTTATTTGTCCAAATTGCTTTCTTTTCCTTAGACTTATTCTCTTAATATAAGTTCGGCCGGGACCCACCGTTGTGGACCTCGAGGGGTACCTAACACCTTTCCCTCAAGGTAATTTGAGCCCTTACCCGATCTCTGGTGATGTAAACTGGTAATATGAGTTATCTGCTCTAAGTGCCCTAACGCACCTTAATCCGTTAGGTGGCGACTCTCTCAATTACAATTCCTTACCCTCTCAAAAGGAGTTGTCCCTAAAACGTCGAAACCCAATTTCGTGAGAAAAAGGGGGCACGACAGCATGGCGACTCTAATGGGGATATTTTTAAGCTCTTACCGTAACAAAACTATTTTTGTGAATTAGTCTTTAAACATGTCTTTATTATTCCGTTAATACTTGCACACCCCTTCCCCTTCCCACTCTATGTGAATTTATTTGCCTATCTTCGATCACTTATGATTTCTCTTCCCTGTTTATTAATATTTACTATGGAAACTGAGTTGCCTCTTTGTTTTCTTTCTTAAATGCCTTTATAATTATTAAATACCGTATTTTATCATTTTTCATCGTGCAAATACTTGACAACGTGTTATTTTCTTTTTGCATAAATCATGCTCAACATCATATTCCACTCGTACGTAATTAATACCATAGCAACACTTGATAAATGTATGCGCTCTTCCTATATCACCCTTTGTTGAATTTGGAATGGCTTATTTGCGGTAAAACTAGTCCATCAGCGGTGCAGTCAATGGGTCTGTGCCTTTCCCCCTCAAGTTGTCCGTTTGAGGGTACCAGTCTAGACCTCTATAGAAACCTTACTCTGATAATAATTGTACATGCATCATGGACAAATCTACCCTGGGTTAATATGTTGTCCGCATAATAACCCTTTAAGTAAAGCCTTGTCCAAAGTCTACCGGGGTTTCCATAATCCCAACGGACGCAACCACGATTTGTGCATTATTTGGAGAAATAAATGTCGATATGTTAATCGTTAATGTATAAATAGTCGAATCCGGAGGGGGAAAGGATCTGACCTTGTTTATTTTGCAGAAAATGAGGCACGAAGCCCCTAGATTCGGCATTGTCTGAGATATATCACCGTTATTGTTAGATTGGTGGGAAGACCTTCCATCAAGTGACAAAAATCATGCGAAAAGGGTCCTCGAAAACTTAGAATGTCTAGGGTAACGAAGGAGGACATCTAGCAAAGGCATACCTACTACTGGACATGCGCGACCTGGGGAACCTGATCAATGGAGCCAAGAAAGCCAAATCTGGAGAAGGTCCCTCTGGGACCAAGTCGATTAGGTTTATTTGTTCTAGAATTACTTTTCGAATGTAATAAGGCAAACACCATTAGTGACTTATTTATTTATTGTCATTTTAGATTCGTCTTATTTATCACATTAATGAAATGAGGCAATTATTAGCTTTAAATTTCTCCAGATCTACTTGTCGCTAGGCCAACCTCGGGCACAACGAGGCTCCCAAATTAGGACGCGAATTTGACATTTCCGCAATATGTGTTTAAATACTGCATATACTTTTCCAGAATTCTCACTGACTTGACTACCTTTTTGTTTTTCTTTCTTTTTGATTATTCTCATTCCCCAAGGTTGGTTAACACATACTAGCATCATTAGTATATCACGCCAGATCTAGAGGCCCTCCACCTCCTCCTCCTCTAAGTAATCCAAAAAGCAAAGAAAAATCTAATATGGACGATATGAGTGGTGTCAGGAAAGACAACTCTACACATGATGAGAACGTGGAAACTTCCGATGGTCGGAGTACTCCGACACCAAATGATTTGGTCTTACGACTGGAACAGAAAATACTTGAATTGCAGGGGAGCTTGAGCAGGTTCACAACTTGGCAAACCTCCCCCTTACCCTAAACGTCACAGATATCAACCAACCAAACACCCAAAACCCAGTACCTCCTCAAAACACACCAAACCAACATCCACAAAATCCTCCCGCACCCTACCAATATGCAACACCTCCCCAAAATCCTAATCCTTTACCCATACCTACACCCCCTCAACACCAGCATCTCCCGACTCAATATCTGCAAACCACTTATCACACTCCTCAGAATACCCTACATCCTATCCCCGATCCTCAAAATTCAACCAATGATCACCATTACACCCAAACCCCCGACATTCATCAAAACAATCGCATTTATACCAATCAAAATGTTCCGGTCGTGGAAAATAGAAGGAAGATAGGCGGAGAAACTTACCATCGCATCGAGCGTGTTAACGCAATCGATAAGGATAAGTGGTGGAGTAGTAAAATAAAAGGCATATTGGCATGGAGAGGGTATGAACCTGGTAAAGGATTTGGGAAGAAACTCCAAGGCATTACCAAGCCAATACAGCTGAAACGTCATGGTACAACTTTTGGGATTGAATATCTGTATACCTGGCAAGAATATGATAATTGGTCGCCACCATGACATGGTCCCTATTACCCTCTTGAGCAGCCAGTGCCACATCTTAGTCAATCCTTTCATCAAGCCGATACAATATGGGGATCCGAAGAAGAAGAAGCTTTGGCGGGGCTAAGGAGCCTGTTCTTGGAAGACAAAGATATGGATTGCAATGTGTCAGTTGAGGAGGAGGAGGAAGAAGGCCTTATCATTCAGATAATGGAGAGGGGAGCATTTCTCAGAAACTGGACCGCCACACCATCCATGGCCAGACGAGTCCCGGGGTAGCATGGCTACAAGTGTTATTTGAAAAATAATTTTTTTGAGCATTTTGTTTCAAAAACATCTTTCTTTCAGTATTTCGTTTTGGAAAACATTGTTTGAAGTCATTTAAACACTACTTTGTTCAAAATTTCATCATTTTTATCAATAATTTGATGTTTTGTTATCAGTATCTTTCATATTTTCTCTACAGCCTACTGTTTCTTAACTTGATGAACCAACAACTGTGACATGTAATGAGACAACGCAACACAAGGACAGTGACTCGGAAGAAATAGAAGAAGAAGATGTGATACCCGAGGAAATTGTCAGAGAAGTTGAGAATTTTGAGAACAAGCCCAAGTCCAACCTGGACGAAACCGAGATAGTCATTTTGGTAGATTCTGAAACCATCAAAGAAACTTGCATAAACATCCACTTGTCACCATCAGAGAAGGAATAATACACTCGTTTCCTGAAATAATATGAGAATATTTTTGCATATTAATATGACGATATGACAGGGTTGAGCACATCCATAGTAGCTCACAAGCTACCTACAAATCCAATGTGTCCGCCAGTGAAGCAGAAACTGAGAAAGTTCAAACCGGACATGAGCCTGAAAATCAAGGAGGAAGTCACCAAGCAGATCAAAGCCAAGGTCCTCGGGTAGTTGAGTACCCAACCTAGTTAGCCAACATTGTACCGGTTCCAAAGAAAGATGGAAAAGTAAGGGTGTGTGTCAACTATTGGGATCTAAACAGATCAAGTCCCAAAGATGATTTCCCACTACCAAATATACACATCCTGATCGACAATTGCGCCAAGCATGAACTCCAATCCTTTGTAGATTACTTCATGAGTTATCATCAGATTTGGATGGACGAAGAAGACGCAAAAAAACAACTTTCATTACACCATGGGGGGTATATTGCTACAAAATGATGTCATTCGGTCTGAAGAATGTTGGGGCCACCTATATGAGGGCCATGACAACTATCTTCCATGATATGATACATAAGGAAATAGAGGTGTATGTTGAAGATGTCATCATCAAATCCAAGAAGGCCATGAATCACATAGCAGATTTGAGGATATTCTTTGACCGGATGCGTAAGTACAATGTAAATTGAACTAAGCTCGACATGAGTCCCGTTTAAGAGGGGATACGTAGGCAGCCCTATGGGTTTGGTCACAATTCAATTAAATTTTCATTTTCCCACAATCAGAAACTGGGTAGAATTTTGAGGAGTACCCTCAAAATTCCGAAGCAAGTTCAGCCAACAGCAGCATACAGAATAGCCAGAAAGTCACTTAGTTAACTAGGGCAGAATTTTGAGGAGGACCCTCAAAATTCTATGGAAAAGGAAATCGCAATGTCTCTTATAATGTCACAGTTACTGGTTCACCTGACTAATTTCTAAATTGCATATTACTATGTCTTTGAAAACTATATACGCATGCTTTTGAAAAGAAACTTTACTTTTTAGCAAAATGCTACCCCTGGTAACTTGAACAGGACCCTCGTGCAGAGTGGAGCAGATCAAGAAGACGAAGGCACGAACCATCCTCCCCCGTAAAACTCACAAATTTTTCTTTGGATGCAGGAATAATAAGCATCAGCGCAACAACACAATTGCTATACACAAAACACATTGTCAGCTAAGAATGTTTTACTCTTAATCTTGCATCTGCATGAGACTAAGATCTGTCTCAATTCTTGCATGAGGCTAAGCCCTGTCTCAATCCTGCATAAGGCTAAGCATTTCCTTCCTCTTGAATGAGGCTAAGCCCTGTCTCAACTCCTGTATGAGGCTAAGCCCTGCCTCCCATCTGAATAAGGCTAAGCATTTCCTTCTCTTTGCATGAGACTAAGCCTTTTCTCAATCCTGCATGAGGCTAAGCCCTGCCTCCCAATCCTGTATGAGGCTAAGCTCTGCCTCCCAATCTGCATAAGGCTAAGCATTTCCTTCCTCTTGCATGAGACTAAGCCATGTCTCAATTCCTGCATGAGGCTAAGCCATGCCTCCCATCTGCATAAGGTTAAGCATTGCCTTCTCTCTGCATGAGACTAAGCCCTGTCTCAATTCCTGCATGAGGCTAAGCGCTTCCTCCCATCTGCATAAGGCTAAGCATTTCCTTCTCTCTACATGAGACTAAGCCATGTCTTAATTCCTGCATGAGGCTAAGACCTGCCTTCCATCTGCATAAGGCTAAGCAATATCTTCTCTCTGCATGAGACTAAGCCCTGTCTCAATTCCTGCATGAGGCTAATCCCTGCCTCCCAATCTACATAAGTCTAAGCATTGCTTTCTCTTTGCATGAGACTAAGCCATGTCTCAATCTTGCATGAGGCTAAGCCCTGCCTCCCAATCTGCATAAGGCTAAGCATTGCCTTCTCTATGCATGAGACTAAGCCCTGTCTCAATTCCTGCATGAGGCTAAGCCCTGCCTCCCATCTGCATAAGGCTAAGCATTGCCTTCTCTATGCATGAGACTAAGCCCTGTCTCAATTCCTGCATGAGGCTAAGTCCAGCCTCCCAATCTGCATAAGGCTAAGCATTTCCTTCTCTGTTCATGAGACTAAGCCCTGTCTCAATTCCTGAATGAGGCTAAGCCCTTCCTCCCATCTACATAAGGCTAAGCATTGCCTTCTCTTTGCATGAGACTAAGCTTTGTCTCAATCCTTGCATGAGGCTAAGCCCTGCCTCACATTCTGTATAAGGCTAAGCATTGCCTTCTCTTTGCATGAGACTAAGCATTGTCTCCCTTTTCATAAACACAGATATTGCTCTATCCTAAGCCTTGCATTGTTCTCTTCTCTCGGGCTAAGCTCTGCCCTCAACTTTACGCAAGACTAAGCTCTGTCTTGTTGCCTTTAGCATCATGTCTCTGCACCTCATGGGCTAAAATATAGCCAACTTGTCTGAAGGTGTTATAGTCTGAAGGCATCATCTTCATAGCCGGAAGACGTCATGCCATGACCTGAGGATCTCTGAAAGCTTGCACATCATTATTCAAAGGCATCATGGTTCGGAGGCACCATTCTCATGGCCCGAGAACATCATTTCATGGACTGCGAATCCCTTACCATACAATTCATGGCCCGACACATCATGGTATAAGGACTTCATCCTCACCGTCCAAAGACAATCTTCAAGGTCCAAAAGGAATTTGCATCATGACTAAATTTACGCAATAATTTATACATATGTGCTTGTGGTGTATTTTTGTAAATTTGTAGGTGGTCCGGAAAGTAACCGTTATCCCAACAGGAGAAATCCCGCTCCAGTTCCCATCCACATCCTTCAAAGTATTTCAAACATCACCATTCATCATTCGTTACCCATAACCGTTTCAAACCTCAATTAACCCTACTTGGAACATTTTGTCCGTTCTTGCAACGACTCCTTTGGTTTACTCCATCATTGGATCCAGAACTACACACGGACTGATTCGTGTAAACCCAAGGATATATAGGCATCTCAGAACCAAAGTGCGGACGATCTTTCAAATCACTCTATTCGGTCAAAATTGATCATCATGTCTTTACCCGACAACTCTTCCATCCTTCCCGGGTAAAGAGGGGAAGCTATTGATACCCAATATTTTCCTCATATTTCTCAAGAAATACATATATACCTTAAAAATAGTGCATGAGCATCATCAAGTATTTTTCCATAATTTTCCATAATTTTTAAGGGCTTTTAATCAATTTATTCTTGCATAAATAATTATTAATTTCATCTCAAATAATTTTATGATGATTTATCATTTAATTTTCACCATATATATCCGTATTAAGCTTAAATATTTTTATACATTTATTATAATTGTATTTTGCATCCTTAGGCTAAAATTGCATATTTTGCAATAATAGCCCATATATATGCATAATTATATTATTTATATAGAAAATGACATTTTAAACTTATACAATGTTAATTAATGATTATAAATCATTTTCATGCACAAGTGATATTTTTGTTATTTATTAATTATTTTTTTATAAATTATTTATGTGTTAAATTGGGTATTTAAAATCTAGCCCCCAAAAAATCCAATTTCAAACCTATACACTACCCAATTACCCCAGCCCAATACACCATCCCAACATCAAATACCCAATACCCTTAACCCATTAACCTAATCCCACACCTGTTTATTATAACTCGACCTAGAACCCTTGAATCAGGACCGTTGATCTCCGAAATCAACGGTTCACATCACTCCAACCCTTTTTAATTAACCTAACCCATCTAAACCCTAATCACTTCATCCAGCCCACCATCTCTATACACTCCTCTATCATCTTCTCCCCCTCTCCTCTCAAAACCCTAGCGTCGTCACCCCAAATCCTCCTGATTCCAACCCCAAAATGGAATCAATCATTGATTCCCTACCTTATTTGGCCCCTCTTCCTTAATGGCTACCCGTTCTTTGTTATTACCTAATGGCTTGCCTAAAATGGCAAGCAGATCTGGAGAGATTCGAACCAAAATTGGTTCGAAATCCTTAACCAGTTTTTTCGTCTGTGTTCATCATCTTTTCTATGTAAGTACGAATGTTTTCGTATCTCTCACTAATTCGACTTAGCCCTAAAGGTTAGAGTTTCAGATTCTCTTTGATTCGAACCTAAATTGGTTCAAACTTTGATTTTTAATATTATCTCGTCTATATTCACTTCATTATGCGTGAATCTGCCTATTCCTATTAATTTCCTCTATTTGCCCTAGATTAGGGTTTCAGATCTTTTTATGGTTCGATTCTTTGTTGCTCTTTGAATAAATAATATCTATGTTCATGTACACAGTATGTGATTATTTTTTGCTTGTTTCTCTATTGATTTTATGGCTTACCCAAATTAGGATTTCAGATTTGCTTTAATTGAACCAAATCTGGTTCTATTCTGGTTTTCTTTTTGAATAATATCCTGTATATGTTCATTGTATGCATTATGTACCTTATTTTACTGCCGATTTTGTGGTTTACCTAAAACTAGGGTTTGAGACTTTTACTAATTTTTTGAGCTCTTTCCTTTCTCGTATGTGACTGATATTTTCCTTATTCTGTTCAATCTACCATGTTTCCTTTATTTCTTTACCTTATTTCCCTTGAAACTGATTGTTAATTGATATTTTCCTTATTCTAAGTGTTACTATCCTGATTACACGCTATTATGCCTTGTTAACTGACTGAACTCTGTATTATTTGTCCTTAAATTAGACTTTAATTGATTCGGTGGTTATTTTCTTCCCTTGTTTATGTGTGTTTGATTACTTCCCTTATTTTTTCACCTAATTGAACACTATTTAAACACTTCTTCCCATTTCCCTTTGGATAGACTCGAACTCTAATACTCTCACTAAAAACTTAGCTCGTTTACTCTGATTTTGTGCTCATTTTTTCTGGTGTTGGCCGGCTGAAAGCCAAGGCCAAGTGATTCTGGACTTAATAGTTGTGGTATATTTACTTTCTTTCCTGCTTAACGGGTAAGACCTAATCCCTTGTAATTTCATTCTCCATACTTTCATAAGATGTGTTGCTCTACCAGCATGTTTAAATTCCGAGTATGATTTCGCCCTTATGCTTCTATGACTTTGTCTAATCCTATAGTTAATACTATTAATTTAAGATTAGTTATTTTGAATAATATGAATCCTCCTCGTAGCTAGCGTAATGTTTAACTTGTCTCATGCACTATTTGCTAATACTACAGATGTTCTAAATTTTGCATTCTTAGGATACTACCAGCATGTAATTAGTTAATTTATCCTAACTTTACTGATTTTTTACTTAGTTCGTATGCCCTGTCAATTTGTTTTCTAACATGTCTGGTATCCCTCTGAATTCATGTGATGATCTGACTGTTTTGCCTAAGTTGTTTCTGTGATTAAACAATGGTTGTCCTAAATGTCAGCATGCTCACTTAGTATAATTAGGTCTCTTTGAAACTATGTGTCTTACAAACCTTGCTTGTTTTGAGGAATACAATTTTGTGTTCTGAACTTTTTTTCTTCTGAACTCAGCGCTATTTTAAACCTGTCTCTACCTCCTCTTATATGTTGTTACTCTTTCAAAACTTCCATTCTTAGTCCCTTAGGTTCTATCCTCAACCATCCCAGTGTGAGCACTGCTCAAGGTCCACATGAGACTCCTGTGAAGTCTGGCACACTGGGAACTGGTTCCCAATCTCTTGTGAGTCATCTTCTGAATATGTGGTTCTGGTGTGAGCATTTTCCTAGGTCCCTGAGGTCCTTGGGATCTTTGACACATCAATAACTTGGTTCTATATGTGCTAATGGTGAGTCCCTCACCATTGACTATGTTGTACTTATGAAATGAGCCTGAAAGGCGATTGGTTTGAAGGCCTGGTTCCCAGGTTTATTTGGGCCTAACGAAGGCTCACTATAGTGTATCTTATTACTATTATGTAATTTATTCATTATTCTAATTTGTAATAAGTCTGTAATGAACATATTCTGGGGTATATAGTAAAATCGGGGGGTTTTCTTATTTCCTTTAGTAACTGGGTAGAAATCCTGCCTATAGGGTTTCAACTATGCTGTTAATTCTTGCTCAAAACTATACAAGTTCTACGTTGTGGTTAGAAATCCTGTCTATAGGACTTTCATTGGTAATGTTTATTCTGAATTCTATATCTGCATATTAAAGATCCTGCCTGTAAGGTTGATGTTATAATTGCATTAGAAATCCTGTCCATAGGATATATCAATATGTCCAACAAATATGCATTAGAAATTATGCCTATAAGATCCCAGTGTTTGATTTAATTGTTTTTTTGGAAATATGTATAATTTCTACCCGCATTACTTCTCACTAGATATTATTCCTATAGGATTAAATCAACTCAGTAATAGATACCATGCCTATAAGAATAAAACCAATTTCAAACCTAGAAATCATGCCTATAGGACTTAAGTCAGTACAGTAATTAGAAATCATGCCTATATGATTAAAAAGGAAAATAAAATATATCTCTATAAGTTAAAGTCAGTGCTACACCTAGAAATCATGTCTATAGGTCTATAACCATCAAACACGTAGAAGTCATGCCTATATGATTCTATTAATTGGTTCTGAATCCAATCACCATTGTCAATCACTTAGGCAATATACCTGTTGGACTTAATAATAATTCTGGATTTAATCAGTAGGCAAACAACATGTCTTAACACTCGCCTTAATAAAACTGCACTCTGTTTTCTCACACAGATATCCTACCTATAGGATTTTAGGTTTAACAAAGTTTGCTGAATCGACTGCGTGCATTTGCTGTTTTATGTGTGGAGGTAAATATGAACCCATATTTTCCTTTTATCTGAAAGTCCTAATTATTTTGCTTGTCGCCTAGACTTTTACATTTTTGAGCAACATAGATTGGGTCTAGAACTATCCCAAATAGAGGTCCTAATACCTCCAGGGCCATAGGTAAGGGAACGGTAGTGCACGCATAGGAAACGAACTAGAATCGACTAGAACGCTTAAGTGACAACTTAAAGATAGTAAGCGGATAGTAGGAGATGATAGTCTGTGCGCTAAATACTATGAGTGGAACCCCGACTTGAGGGAGCTACAAAGTATTGCACATGATGATCCCATAGGCTAAAAAACTTAGGACCACCCCCCATTCCTGTTCTAAAATAAATCGAATATTTTATTTGTCAAAATTGCTTTCTTTTCCTTAGACTAATTCTCTTAATGTAAGTTCGGTTGGGACCCACCATTTTGGACCTCCAGGGGTGCCTAACACCTTCCACTTGAGGTAATTTGAGCTCTTACCCGATAAACTAGTAATATGAGTTATCTGCTCTAGGAGCCCTAACGCACCTTAATCCGTTAGGTGGCGACTCTCTCAATTCCAATTCCTTAAATATTCAAAGGAGTTGTCCGAAAAATGTCAAAACCCAATTTTGCGAGAAAAAGGGGGCACGACAAACAGTCCCTGCTACGTTTATTGAAAAGACAATTTCACCTTTGGTAATTTCACTCTCCATGTTGAAGCCCTTAAGAACCCGAGTTGCGGGCACAATTTGATCCTGTAGGCCGAGCTTCTCCACAACCCTCGATCGAATAATGTTGTCGAGCTTCCAAGATCAACCAAAACATATTTAAGTTGAATTTTATTCATAAGGACAGATATTACTAGTGCGTCGTTGTGGGGTTGTGAGATCCCCTCTGCATCCTCGTCATTGAAATACAAGGTCTCTTCTGGCACATAGTCTCTAGTTCGCTTTTCCCTGGTGATCTACACCTTGGTGAGCTTGAATATGGGTCCCTATGGAATATCGACCCCACCGACGATCATGTGAATCATGTGTTGTGGTTCTTCTTATTTGCATCCATGTCTCTAAAGTGGTTCTTATCTCGGTCACTCAAGAATTCTCAAAGGTGGCCCTCGTTGAACAAACGAGCTACCTTTGCCCTCAGGTATCTGCAGTCCTCTGTTCTATGACCATGAGTGCCACGGTATTGACATATCTGATTTGGATTCCTCTGGGCCGGATCAGTCTGTAGCGGTTGAGGCCATCCGGTATCTTTTATCTGTCCAATGGCCGATTAAATAGCTGATGCATCGACGCTGAAGTTATACTCTGATACTCGTGGTGCTTCTGTGGGCTCGGCATGTTCATAGAAACCACTCTTACTCATGAGCCCTTGGGAGCTCTTCACTCGATCGTTCCTTCGATCACTATGAACGGGGTTGCGTCCAGGACCGTTGTTCCTACGATCTCCACCGTGTGGTTGATACCGATCTCTGTTCGATCGAGGTTCTTTGTCGATGTCCCTTTGAATTCTACTGACGGGCCTGCTTGGATAAACGGAACTGGAAGGAGCTCCCAACTGATCATCCTCGACCCTGATTTTTTATTGGTACCAATTATGCACATCGGCCCAGGTCACAGCTGGATACTCAACTAAATTTTTCTTTAGCTGTCGTGAGGCCACCGAACTTGATATGTTCAAACATTGGGTAAAATCTTGGACGGTCCAATCATCTGCAACTGGGGGTAAGTCCATACGTTCCATCTGGAACCGAGATACAAGTTCTCTTAACATTTTGTTGTCTTCCTGCTTCACTTTGAAGAGATCCGACTTCCTAGTCTCTACTTTTATTGCTCCGGCGTGTGCTTTGACGAAGGAATCTACGAGCATGGCAAAGGAATCAATGGAATTTGGCCGCAATTTATGGTACCATATCATCTCCCTGATCGATAAATTTTCTCCATTTTCAGCAGAACGGACTCAATCTCGTCATCCTCTAAATCGTTCCCCTCTATTGCGCATGTATAAGAAGTGACATGCTCATTAGGGTTGATGGTCCCATTATACTTGAGAAGTTTTGGCATGCAGAATTTCTTTGGCATGGGATTAGGAGCCGCACTTGGGGGGTAAAGTCTTCTGCACGAACTTCTTTGAAACCAAACCTTTCAGAATCGGTGGTGCCCTTGGAATTTGATCAACTCGTGAGTTGTATGTTTCTACCTTTTTGTCATTTTCCTCAATCTTTTTCTCCCCCGATTTGATCTGTTTTGTGAATTCTTCGAGCATTTTCATAATGGCGGGGTTAGTCCCCGATTCGTTCTCGTTTGGTCTCTCCGGTACTGGTTCAGCTCTGTGAACAACGTCTAATGAGGGTCGGGTTCGACCCCACTCGGTGCACTGTTCTGATTTTGTAGTTGCACTATAGCATCTTGTTGAGCCTGTAACATTTCAAATATTAGTTGAAGGCTGACTCCACCATCTTTGCCACCCTACGTACCTCGACTACCTGATCGAACTTCCCTATGGATACTATTCTTGGGATCGACGCCCAAATTTACATTTAGGGCGACATGGGAACTTACGTCGACGGGATTTGAAATTGGTACTGCCTCGAGACCAGTCTGAGACACTTCGATCCCTAGGGAGGCTATATTGTCATTTTTTCTGTGAAAATCAAGGTTGTTGTCAGCGTGTATGGGTACTGTTTGTGAGTTCGACATGCTGATCCTGAAATCAAAAACACTTACGAGAACAAGCATAAAGCAGTGTGTGTTATGAGAATTAATACCAGCCAATCACTATTATCCTTAGCCCCACAGTGGGCGCGAAATTGTTTACCCTTAAAATAGGATAACAATTTATAAGTGGTTTTAAGGATACGTCATTTCACCTAGTACCAATTGATAAATATGATGATTAATAATAGAAATTAACAGTAAAATAAAACAAACCAATATTGAAATGGAATTCAGCCCTCGAGCTAGATCGCCCTCGAACCGGCTGAGAATAGAGTTATGAAATATGAAATAAAATGATGAACAAGATAGTATAAGAGATAAATAATATTGTATTGCTTTGATATGCGAGAATAAGATGGTTACAAATAATTACAAGCCCCTTTATAGAGTAGATTAATTCCACTTATGGTACAATTCTAATTAGAGAATAAAGTCTCATGATTAGCTAAATAACCGTTATTGATTTGATAAATTCCGAGATTTCCGCCATGATTCTTGGCCAGTCATGGATATCTCGGCTTTTCATTCTTATTCTATCTTCAGTGTTGCTTGATGTTTATCCTGTTTGGTCTCGATCATCACTGGTCTCGATAGGTACTTCGAATCCCGAACTCGATACCTTATCCTCATGTCTCGACCTGATATAATACGGGGCCGATCCTCAATCCATCCCCTGGTCTCGGTTAGTCAGTAAAATCGGATGGGCCTGATTTTAACCGTATACAAAAATAAAAAACTCAATTATGATAAATATCTTGCCCTTGTTTCTTTAAAATTTGTCTAGTCATTTTCATCTTACTCCAACGTAGGAAAGAAACTTAAGGTGTGCTCAAAACTGATTGATGTCATGATGATTACAACTGACAGTTCATAGATTTTTTGCCAATTCTTAAATGGAATTTTAGTTTTTCTCATTGTAAGGGATAATGTCACGACCCCAAATCCTAACAGGACGTGATGGCGCCTATCGTGGAACTAGGCTAGCCAACCATCACATTACTACGCTTTTGTTCAATTATAAGAGTTTACAATTTAATAATAAGCAGCAACCATAGCATGGAGTAATATAATTAAGTCTTAGCGCCCCAATGACAGTCTAACAACTCTAACAAAACCTCCCCAAGAACTGGAGTCAATAGTCATGAGCATCTAAGAATATGTAAATCTAACTCTGCTAAAATTATAATATATGTCTCTGAATCAAGTACTAAAACTAAATAAGGAAGGGAAGTGGAGAAGTTGTGGACGCTGGACAGCTACCTCGAAATCCCGTAACAGCCGCTAACGAATAAGAACAACTACTGCTCCAGATCGTCACCTGAATCTGTGCACAGAGGCACAGGGAGTCTTTATGAGTACGCCAACTCA
>MDKI01213183.1:0-17826 GCA_005239505.1 Nicotiana paniculata | reverse complement strand
TTCACACTTTCTTTTCTTTACCAGGAACCACAAAACCCTCAGGTTGTTCCATGTAAATCTCTTTCTCCAATTTTCCATTTAAGAAAGCTGTTTTAACATCCATTTGATGGATTTCAAAACCATACACGGTCGCTAATGCCACTAACATCCTAATAGATATTATCCTCGTTACTGGCGAGTAAGTGTCAAAGTAATCAAGGTCCTTTTGTCTATAACCTTTGACAACAAGTCTTGCCTTATATTTGTCAATAATACCATTAACTTTCATTTTCCGTTTAAAGATCCATTTCGAACCTAAAGGCTTATTTCCAGGAGGAAGATCAACCAATTCCCATGTATGGTTATCCAAAATTGATTGAATCTCACTATTGAATTCCTCTTTCCAAAATGCTGAATCAGAAGACGACATAGCTGCTTTAAAAGTTTGAGGATCATTTTCAAGCAAGAATGTCACAAAATCTGGTCCAAAGGAAGCAGATGTTCTTTGACGTTTGCTACGCCTTGGATCTTCTACACTTGGAGTATTTTCCTTTGGTTCTTCCCGAGGTCGTTTAGGTATTTCACTTAACGACTCGCATTCAGTTTTATACAGATAAATTCTTTCAAAGAATTCAGCATTATCTGATTCCATTACTGTATTAACATGAATCTCAGGATTATCGGATTTATGGACCAAAAATCGACATGCTTTACTGTTTGTAGCATATCCAATGAAAACGCAATCTACTATTTTTGGTCCGATTTGAACCCTTTTAGGTAAAGGAACTTGTACCTTTGCTAGACACTCCCACACTCTTGAAATATTTCAAGTTGAGTTTTCTACTTTTACATTTTTCATATGGAATAGATTGCGCTTTGCTGTGGGGTACTCTGTTGAGTATTCGGTTAGCTGTAAGGATAGCTTCCCCCCAAAACTTATTAATAAATAATTCATCATTTCCTTTAATGTCGATTTTTCCTTTCCGCAATTCCGTTGGATTGAGGTGTCTAAGGTGCAGTAGTTTGATGGATAATTCCATATTCCGAACATATTTATGCAAACGGAGATTCATATTCTCCACCTCTATCACTTCTAATCATTTTGATCTTTTTATTCAATTGATTCTCTACTTAATTTTTGTATTGCTTAAATATTTCAATTGCTTCAATTGCTTCATCCTTACTATTAAGCAAATAAACATAACAATATCGAGTGCACTCATCAGTAAAAGTAATAAAATATTTTTTCCCACCTCGAGATGGTGTCGACTTCATATCGCAAATGTCAGTATGAATTAAGTCTAAAGGATTTGAATTCCTTTCAACAGACTTATAAGGATGTTTTACAAACTTAGATTCAACACATATTTGACATTTCGATTTATTACACTCGAATTTAGGCAATACTTCTAAATTAATTAACTTCCGCAAGGTTTTATAATTGACATGTCCTAAACGAATATGCCATAAATCATTTGACTCCAACAAATAAGAAGAAGCTGGAATTTTATTCATAGTATCAACAACCATTTCATTGAGTTTGAAAAGGCCCTCTGTGAGGTAGCCTTTTCCAATGTACATGTCATTCTTGCTTACAACAACTTTATCAGAAACACATACACATTTGAATCCATTCTTCACTAGTAAAGAAGTAGAAACTAAATTCTTCCTAATAGTAGGAACATGAAGAACGTTGTTGAGCGTTAACACCTTGCCGAAAGTCATCTTTAGGAAAATCTTCCCATAACCTTCAATCGTGGCTTTTGAGTTATTTCCCATGGAAATATCTTCTTCGGGACCAGCAGTAGAGTAAGTCGCAAATGCTTCTTTGACAACACAAACATGTCGAGTGGCTCCGGAGTCAATCCACCACTCCTTCGGATTTGCAACTAAGTTGCATTCCGAAAGCATTGCACAAAGATCATCAATGTCATCATTCTTCTCCACTATGTTAGCCTGTGCCTTCTTCTTATCCTTTCTCGGGAAGCGACAATCAGGGGCTTTGTGACCAACTCTTCCACAATTGTGGCAGTTGCCCTTGAATTTCTTTTTGTTCTGCTTAGTCTGTCCAGAAGATCTCTTCCTCTTCTTACTTTTTGGAGTAGTTTCTTCAACAATATTAGCTCCCATGATCGTTGAATTTTCACGAGACTTCTTCTCGGCTGTTTTATTATCTTCCTCAATCTTGAGACGAATCACAATATCTTCTAACAATTTCTTTGCGTTTGTGCTTGAGATAGTTCTTGATATTTCTCCACGAAGGAGGCAAATTTTCAAACATTGCAGCCACTTGAAATGCTTCATTCACGACCATACCTTCAGCAATAAGGTCATGAAAAATAAGTTGAAGTTCCTGAACTTGGGTTCCCACAGTTTTGTTGTCTTTCATTTTATAGTCTAGAAACTTGGCAACCACGAACTTCTTCAAGCATGCATTTTCTGTCTTGTATTTCTTCTCAAGTGCGTCTCATAATTCTTTCGAAGTATTTATCACACTGTACACATTGTACAAGTCATCCTCTAAAGCACTTAAAATATAGCCTTTGCAAAGAAAATCTGTCTGCTTCCAAGCCTCAATAATCATGAACTTTTCATTGTCCGGCATGTCCGCTGCAGGCACTGGAGGCTCTTCACTAGTGCATTTCTGCATACCAAGTGTGGTAAGCCAGAAGAACACCCTTTGCTTCCATCCTTTGAAGTTGGCTCCAGAAAATTTCCCTGGTTTTTCTGCCGGTGGAACAGCCGTCCGGCTCGACGAGGCTATCGTCGCTGCCGAAACAGTAGCAGAAGAATTTCCGTTATTAATTGCCATTTCTCACTGTCAACAACAGAAGAGTTCAATCAATGAAAAAACCAGAACAATAAACAATACCGTAATCAATAATAAACCATATGTATAATAAATAAAAAGCGAAGTTTTTATATACTGTTTCACAGAAAACGATGAAGTTTTTATGTTCTTCAAATTGTTTTCTGAATTTCAAAACTCTGACGAAGTTTTTATATCTTCACATCAGAATAATAAAATTCAGAAGGAGTAGAAAACACACAGGTTTTAATCTCCACAATCAGAGTACAGAAAATAAAAATCTAATTTCCTTAAGATTGTTACAAATCTGTATTGCTGTAAAATAAAACAATAATAATATCTGAATTTCAAAAAATAGTAAGAAACCTCACTAGCGCAGGATTAGCGCGGCCGCGCTAGTGGAATATACTAGGGACAATGAGAAACCTGACTAGCGCGATCACTAGCGCGAGCTGAGCGCGGGCGCGCTAGTCTAGGCGTCCTTAGTTTTTTTTTTTAATGAAAAAATAGTATAAGAATAAACCGAGCCCACTGAATACATAGTGTGTCTTTAAGGAAATTATTCCCCTCAAGTACCCGAGGTGTTGGAATATATCCTCCCAGGATAGAACGATTTAACTCACCGGAGTGTTGGTACCAAAACGCCAGTGATCAACGAACCACTCAAAGGCTGTAAAACACACTGGAATATTTTGTACAGAAGAAGAAGAAGAAGATCAGAAAATTTAGTAAGTAAAAATTCTGGGATTCAAGGTTAGTACTGTTTCTGAAAAGGTTTTGCAACCTTTCAGAACAGCCATGGCTGTTTTAAACAGGTATGAATATTGCGGGAAATTTAAAAACGGATTTAAAATAATCCGGCAAACAAAACGGGTCGGACTGGACGGGGTCGCGGGTCATTCCTGATTTGAATTTTTTTCCATTAATTAATTAAATAATTTGAAAAGAATTCTGTCCAAAAAGATTAATCAATCAATCGATCTTTGATCAAATCAAAATCCGAGTCCGAAGCCGAAGCCGAAGCTGAGCCGAGCGACGACGACGCGAGGCTTGCCTTCTTCTCAACTCTTTAAGAGCTAGAAAAAGAGCTTCTCTATATATACACATAGATTTTCTTTCCTTCTTCCAATGAGGGACAAAGTGCACTAATTCAAAATTTCACTTCCCACTATTTCTTTTCCCACCATTCTCCATTCACTCTCTTTAAGCTACACCAAGCTTAAAATTAAGCTAGACTAAGCTTAAAATTAAGCTACACTAAGCTTAAAGACCAACAACTTCATTGTTACAATGAGTAAAATTTAGTGGCTTACTATTATATTAGACAAAGTTCAGTTACTTCTATGATATTTTACTACTGAACTTCAATGTGATATTTTTTTATATGATTTTACAGTAAAATAAAATAAAAAAATAAATAGCACATATAGAAGTTCTAACTATATGAAACACGAAAAGGAGGCCATGAATTCTGAAAACTGTCTCGGCACACGATAAGCTAAACTTACGCCGTCCCCGGGGAGCAGAGAAAAGACATCAATCCCTGTATCAGAATCGACTCAGAAAGGGGTGGGGCGAGTAGCTAATCCATCATTTCATGTTGAAATCCAAAACACTGGGGAAAAATCACGGCAATTGCTGAAATAATTGGGGATGGAACTAGGGCTCCGGAAGCGGTGATACCAGGTCCTTCAATGGCGTCATCAACTTCAGTTCCGACACATGCAAATAATTCAACAAAGGATCGATGGACTGAATGGGAGAAATCCATACAACCATGAGGAATAGGAGATCGAATATTGAAGGAATGCAGTTGTCTACTATGACTTGTGTATCCACGTTTAGTGTTTTGAATAGCTATTTACAAAGGATTTGAGGAAAGCTTGGTATTAATAAGATTGCAATGCTTAATAATGGAATTGTCACAGTTCGCTTTGATAGTGAGGTGGGGAAGAATGATGTAATTCAAGAAGGAATTTTTCACTTTGACAATAAACCACTTATGGTCAAAGCTTGGAATGCTGATATGGATTTCTCAAAGGATGAATATGCACGGTACCAATATGAATTAGATTATCAGATTTGAAATTCAAGTATTGGAGTGCCAAGGGCTTGAGAATGATTGGAAGCCTAGTAGTAAATCCATTAATGGTAGATAAGAACACAGAAAAAAGTGGGATTGAATTTTACAAGACTGTTGGTGAAGGTAAAAATAGGTGATCAGATTCCGGAGATAGTCTATTTCAAGAATGAGAAAGGACAATTGTAGAACAAAAGGTTACATATGACTGGAAACCTTCTGTGTGTGATGTGTGCAGTAAGTATGAGGGGATAATTGCAGGAGGAACAAAGCTAAAGAGGTAGGGAAACCTACACAAGAAAATGGCACAATGAGGGTATTTTAAATGGAAGGAAGTCATGTTACAGGTAGTCCAAGCAAGTATATAGAACAGGTAGCTCCAAGAGAACTACAAAAGCAAGATCAAACAAGCAGGGATAACAAAAATGGGAAAGCTATACATAACCCTGTGATACAGGGTGCTAGGAGAAACATGAAACAACAGGGTACAAAGTGGAATCAGCCGCAGAAACATGCTAATGTTCCTGCATTTATTAAGGATGTGGTGACTGTTACTAATACATTCCAAGCATTGGAGAAAGTTCGAGAGGATAAGGAAAAAGAAAGTCAGAGGAACGTGGTGGCCAAGCATCTCTCCCTATGAGAGGGTTAATAATCTTAGTTGGAATGTTAGGGGCCTAAATGGCCCTACAAAGTAGAAAGAGGTCAAACTCCTCTGCAATGATCTGGATGTGGGATTAATTGATCTGTTGGAGACTAGAATTAAACATAATAAAGTAGAATAAGTAGTTAATAAAATATTTGGTGGATGTCAGTTCCATTCAAATCATGCCTCACATTACGATGGAAGGATTTTGATACTATGGAGATCAGAC
Source organism: Nicotiana paniculata (assembly GCA_005239505.1). Classification (NCBI taxonomy): domain Eukaryota; kingdom Viridiplantae; phylum Streptophyta; class Magnoliopsida; order Solanales; family Solanaceae; genus Nicotiana; species Nicotiana paniculata. The sequence goes on along the minus strand of MDKI01213183.1, from coordinate 12,083 downwards.
TACTATAAATTTACTGTCCTTAGTGAGAATGCTCAGGCTCTCACATGTGCAGTAACATTTGTGCCATAGCAAATGGAATTTATAGCAACATTTATATATGCCTACAACTTAAGAGAAGAAAGGAGAGAGTTATGAGAATACCTTTGCCATTTATCTGGAATGGGGCATAAGCCATGGATAACTATGGGAGACTTCTACTCGGTGCTACATGTAGAGGATAGAGAAGGAGGCAATCCAGTCACACATAAGCATGAGAATGGAAGGATTTTCTCTAGAATTGATTGGGTGTTTGTAAATGGTGAATGGATGGACAATGTGGTAGACTGTAGAGAAAAATTTCTACCTGAAGGTGTAAGTGATCACAATCCTATTCAGATCACACTAGCATAGACTACCAATCAGCCAAGGAAAACATTTAGATACTATAATATGTGGAGTACTCATCCAAAGTTTAAGAAAATTGTATAAAATGTATGGTCCTAGAGTATTGATGGGTATAAAATGTTCCAATAGTTAAGAAGTTAATTCTGCTTAAACAATAGTTGAAGAACTTACATAGGGACCATTTTAGTAACATTATAGAAGAGGTGGCAAAGGATAGAGTTAATCTACTGAGAAGTCAGGAGGAACTCCAAAAGCTCCCACTGAACACTGCTTTAGAGCTAGAAGAGAACGCTATGGGGGAAAAATTCAGAAGGTCAAGCTACTTAGCAGAGATGTTCCTTCAGCAGAGAAGTAATGAAACATGGATTATGGCAGGGGATGACAACACCAGATAATTCTTCTTAGTAATTAAGTACAGGAAGTTAATGCATGCAGTCACACAACCACAAGACCATAATGATCAAATACAGTATGAACCAGATACCATAGTAGGCATATTTGTTGATTACTATAAGAAGTTATTGGGTGAACATGGAGAATATAGAGGAGGTATAGTCCACTGGTTCTTGGATAATGGTTACATGCTGACTTCTAGCCAACAAATACAACTGTTGGGACCCTATACCGTTAAAGATGTAAAAGATGTGTAACGACCCAGTCATTCGTTCTAAGAGTTATAGACCCGTTTCCCCCATTTGTGCATCTTTATGTATTGTTCAACTGTGTTGATTTGTATCGAGTTGGTAGGCTTGGGTCGGAGTAGTCTTGGAGTTAGATGAGACACTTGGTCTCTTAGTTAGAAAGCTAAGTTAGAAAAGTCAACTGGAAGTTGACTTATGAGTAAACGAATTCGAATTTTTATGATTAAATTAGCTTCGTTGGGTGAATTTAGACTTAGGAATGTGTCTGAAATGTAATTTGGAGGTCTGCGGTAGAATTAGGCTTGAATTGGTGAAAGTTAAAAATTTGGCGATTTTGGTCGACAATGGAAAATTAGGTATCGGGGTCGTAATGGAATTCCTGAAGTTGGAGTAGGTTCGTAGTGTCATTTGTGATGGTTTGCAAAATTTGATATCATTCGGACGTGGTTTTATAGATTTCGGCGTCGTTGGCGAATTTTGGAAGTTTAGAAGTTCTTAGGCTTGAATTCGAGGTTGAATTGGTGTTTTGGTGTTGTTTTGGGTGTTCCAAAGGTTCGATTAAGTTCGGGTAGTGATATATGACTTGTTTGAATTATTTGTTGAGGTCTCGAGGGCCTCGGGTGAGTTTCGGATAGGTTTGGGTTACGTTGTGCTCGTTTTTCTTATGTTTCGATGTCGTTTCTTCAAGCATAAATGATATCATGTTGAACTAATAAGATCCGATTTATTTTTTGATTGAAACATTAGATCCGTATCGTAATTACGAACCCGTATCAAAAAGAGTCATTGAATTTGGATATCGTATGAGGAATTTATGGTCATTTTACTAAAAATAGGGTTGTCAGATTTTTCAGATTAATTACGAAATTGCCACTGACGACGTATATAAAAATCTGCACTATTTGCAAATATTGAAACCAACATATCTCATTCATTATAAGGTCAAGTTGAGTGATTCAAAAGCCTAACTTAAATAGAATTTCACAAGGAATCCATTGGAGGCATAAAAGGCGAGTTTCGGGATTATTTGGCATGAGAAACGAGGCATAATACCTGGAAGAAAAATATATAAAAGTAGGGTTTTTCATTCGGTCATATTTTGAGTTGGGAGCTCGGATTTGAGCGATTTTGGAGGTGATTTTCACCATAGGGATTGGGATTCAGAGCTTTTGGAGACCGAATCCAGAGACGAGGGCATTCCGGAGTAGGATTTTACGCTGTTAAGGTAAGTAACAGTTTTAACTCTGGCTTTGAGGGTATAAAACTGGAGAAATTAATATCATGTGATTGTTTGGAGGTGATACCCACGCTAGGTGACGGGCGTGTGGGTGTATACCTCGAGAGATTGAGACTTGGTCCGTCCCGTGAGGTCTAAAAGCCATTATCTGTGTTTACGTAGTTACTTGTTGTTGAACTTGTTTGCCTTCATGTTAGAGATCATCCTTAGGCTTTATTCATGCTCACATTATTTGTACTCAGTCATAGAAATTATTGTACATGTTTACCTCGGTCTCTATTATTTGCTAATATGTTGTGATACTTGATGTGGGATGTGTCCCCTTATTTGTTGATGATGGTGAGGCTAGTGAGGTACATGATTGAATAAGGCCGAGGGCCTGGTTGTGAGGATAGTAATACCATAGCGCGTGAGTTGTCCGCATATCACGTGAGTTGACCATGCGGGTCCAGGTATATATACCATAGCGCGTGAGTTGTTCGCGTAGCACGTGAGTTGACCGTGCGGATCTAGGTATTGATATGATAGCATGTTGAGTTGTCCGTGCTTAGCGTTTGGGATTTGGGAGCCCCTCCGGAGTCTTTACACACCCCCAGTGAGCGCTGGGTGTTGGGTGTATTGAGTTTTGATTATTGAGTGTTGAGTGCGAGTGCTGAGTGATGAAGTGACATTGCTGTGAGGTTGCATTTGCTGCATTTACATGTTAATTTCTTTGTAGCATTTATTGATTTTTTTAAATGAATTTTCCTGTTTATTTTAAATTGTGATAATGAAATAATTGAATTATTTTACTTAGCTCGTCTCTACTGCTCAGTTCCTTAGTTATTTCGGTTACTACTGAGTCGGTTGTACTCATACTACACCCTGCACTTTATGTGCAGATCCAGGTGAGTTAGAGCGCGATGATCGTTGAGTTCAGGCCGGCTATCTGTGGAGATTGCAAGGTAGCTGCTAGCGTTCGCAGGACCTTGTTACTCCTTTTGTCAGTTCTTCTTTTGGACAGTTAGACAATTTATATATCTTAGTTCATAGTTTTAGACGCTCATGACTTAGTGAAACCCCGATGTTTGGGGCTCGTTTCCGTATTTTATATTATTTATATTTAGAGTTGGTTTAGTTTATCAGGAATTAAATTATTGGAAATGTTTTATTAAATTCTTATAATCAAATTAGTAGTAGTATTTTAGAAAATAGGCTTGCCTTGTAACAAGATAGGCGCCATCACGACCATGGTTAGATTTTGGATCGTGATAGAGTTGGTATCAGAGCCTAGGTTACATAGGTCTCACGAGACATGAGCAGGTTCAGTAGAGTCTTGCGGATCGGTACAGAGACATCTGTACTTATCTTCAAGAGGCTGCAGAACCTTTAGGAAAACTTCACATTCTTGAATTCTTATCGTGCAATATTTATTCAACTGGAAGCGTAACTCTTTGAATTCCTTCCACGCATTCGTATATGCAGATGAGCGCCTGTATCAATTGTGCATCGACGAATTGTGATTCCCTGGATGAGGTGCGAGATGTGATTTCTGTTTGTTGATGTTGGGCCAATCTGGAGGACTTGAGGACGGGCTTTGGCTATAGCTTGAGCACTGATGTGTTGATTGGGTGAGCACATTCTTGTGGTACTTTTGGGGATATTTAAGAGAGTATTCAGCGGCTTACGAGCCTTAGGGTAGTGTGGTTTTATGCTTGGGTCTCGTGTGGTGAGTTTGGGTTGAGGATTGTGGTGTTATGGCGGGGCGAGTATCAATTTGAAGGTAATTCAGAAGGAACTCGGATAGATAGGACATCTTGGTAGTAGGTTGGATCAGCATGGTAATGGGTATGATTAGTTCTTTGGGTGTGTCTGAGGTAATCAGTTCTGCAGGTGCTTTGTGGAAATGTCCTTGGATTTTTGGTGGCCTGCGTAGCTTGGTTGAGTTAGAAGGATTCAGTCCTGACAAATTGGTTTTGTGCCATTAGGTTTCAGAGAGAGTTCTTGATGGTTTCTACCACAGTTAGAGATGTGTATTTTTATTGGTGTGAGGAGCATGTGATTTCATCTTGGGTTATGGATATGACTGGAGACATCTTGTCCAGACTTATATAGTGTGTAGGTTGCAAGATTTAGATCTTATAAGAACTTTTAGATGAGTGAAAATTTGATTCCAAGGCTGGTGGTTTTGGTTGAATTGAGAAATTTCACTTATGTTGTGTTACCGGACCTATATTGGATAGGGGTGGAATGGGATCACCCCCGGATATGTGCAAGGTAAGGTTATGCGGTGGTTTGATGGTTTCGAGAACAACTCTTGGCACGTTCGAGGATGAACGTTTGTTTAAGGGGGGGAGGATGTAACGACCCGGTCGTTCGTTCTGAGAGTTATAGACCCGTTTCCCCCATTTGTGCTTCTTTATGTAATGTTCAGCTGTGTTGAGTTGTATCGAGTTGGTAGGCTTGGGTCCGGAGTAGTCTTGGGGTTAAATGAGACACTTGGTCTCTTAGTTAGAAAGTTGTGATGACCCTAAAGGTCATCCCGTATATTCTAGAAAATTTTATGTTCCGAGGTTGTGAAAAACCTCCTTCTATCTCACCTCGATTTACGTGCGCAGCCCGGGCGTGTAGCCGTGAAGCCATTTTGGAAAAAACTGATAAAAATGGTAATTTTGTATAGAAATTTGAATAAAGTTGGCTTCGGTCAACGTTTTTGGTAAACAGACCCGGGCCCGTTTGACTGTCCTGGAGGGTCCGTAGGAAAATATGGGACTTGGGCGTGTGTCCGGAATCGAATTCCGAGATCCCAAGTCCGAGAAATGAATTTTTAAAAGAAATTGTTTTCTGAAAATAAAAGAGGTTTTTGAAAATGAAATTATATGTGAAACCTGCGGTATCGGGCCCGTATTATGGTTCTGGAGCCCTGTATAGGTTCGACATGATATTTATGCCATATCTGTGAAGTTTGGTAAGAAACGGACTTCATTAGATGTGATTCAGACCGTAAATGCAAAATTTGATGTTTAAAGAAGTTTTGAGGAATTTCATTGATTTTTGGTTTAATTCATCGTTTTAGTGTTGTTTTATGTGGTTTGAAACCTCGAGCGAGTCCGTGTTAGGCTATATGACTTGTTTGTGTGATTAGACGGGGTCCCGGGGGCCTTGGGTGTGTTTCAGATGGGCTAAGGGTCCTTTTCTTCTATTTTTGAACTGCTGTTTCTGGTGTCTATTGCCCTCTTTCGCGATCGCGTAGCCCAAGCCGCGACCGCGACCGCATAGTGTTCTGTTTTCCCCACCCATTTTTCCTTCATCGCGATCGCAGTGATTCTTTCGCGATCGCGATGTGTCCTTGCTGGTCGCCCAAACTTTGTTCTTCACGTTCGCATTCTTCAGTACGCGATCACATAGCTTCCTGTTCTACTCCTCCGCGTTCGCGAACTCCTTGTCGCGTTCGCGATGAACAACCTGGGCAGCTTTCCTCTTTCTTCTTCGCGATCGCAAATCATGTTCCGCGATCGCGATTCATTTAACGTCTGGGCAGAATATAAGTTTTCCAAAATCGGGGTTTCACCATTTTTAACATATTTTGACTTCTAGAGCTCGGGTTTTGGCAATTCTTTGAGGGTTTTTCACACAAATCGAGTGGGTAAGTGTTCTTTCACTAGAATTAAATATATTTCATGAATTAGTTCTTGTTTTTATCATTTAAATTGTGTTTTGGGGGTGAGGGGATTGTGGGTTTTGAAAGAAAACTTCAAAAATGAAAATTCATGATTTGAATGACCAAATGTTGTCAGAATTGGATAAATTTGGTATGGGTGAACTCGTATCGGAATGTGTAATTGGAATTCGTAAAATTTGTCGGGTTCCGAGGTGCGGGCCCAGGGGGTCACCTTTTGGGTCGATTTTTATAAATTTGCAAAGGTTGAAGCTTTATTAGTCGGAATCGTTCCTTATACATTTTATATGTATTTTGAAGTTGTTTTAGTTGATTTTGAGCCGCCTGGAGGCTTTCTCGCCCGAGAAGTCTATTTTTGAGTATCGGGTTGTCGTCTTTGAGGTAAGTATCTTGCCTAACCTTGTGTGGGGGAATTACCCCTTAGGATTTGAGTCTTCTATGTTGATTGTAGTCCGGGTACGCGAGGTGACTAGCGCATGCTCAGACTTATTATTGGAAAGTTGACCCTTTAGGAATCTTAGATCCTTATATTCGCCGAGTATGAAGTGTCCTTAGCATGATTGAATTTCCTAATTTCTAGTGCCATCTTTATTTTCTTAAATATGGAAGTTCTTACTTTTGGATTTACTCCTATTACCTACTTGACTCCTAATTGACTTATCTGAAGGTTTATTTCCTTTACTATCATGCTATATCTTCTTAACTGTGTATCTCAAATTTGCAATTATCTTCATCTCAAACTATAATTGTTTTGGTCTTAAATGAAGTTATGATTATTCTCTGCTGCTTGTCCTTAAGTGGAAATTGTTGAATATTCTCGTAACTGCTCAACCTTAAAGGAAGTTTAGATATTCTATACCTTCGTGACTTGCCTTATATGGAGTTATCGGATTTGTGTTGATTTCTTGATGTTCACCCGTGTAATTAGGTGCGGCTGTTACATGCTATTTTCCTTCCTTGTGGAGTGATTTCTTAATATGCCTAGCTCTCCTTATTATGTTTATTTCTCGTGAACTAGTTTTTCCTATCTTGTGATCGAAGGTTATTGGGTTGATGTATTAATTTTATTCCGAACTATTGCCCGTGTTATTGGACTAGTTGTGGTGATACACGAGGTTTCTGCCGTGCGGTTGTTGGTATGGGAATTTGCACGAGGTTTCTGTCGTGCCGTGTTTACTACTGATATTGCACATGCGGCGTGATAACGCGGGATACGAGATTGAGTGTTGCGCATGTGGCGTGACAAGGTGGGAACATGTTTATGCACGTGTGGCAAAACAAGGCGGGCATATACTTTAATATTGCACACGTGGCGTGACAAGGTGGGCTATGGCAGGATTGTTTATGATAATTGTGTTGGCCTGGGGGCATTCCTTGTTGTTGATATTGTGTACTGGAACACTTACCATGTGAGTTCATTCGTGTGGAAATTTATGAGATGGAAATGTACGTGTTGCCCCTTTGTTTTCCTTATGTCTATTGGTTGTTGAAATTAGGTTAGGACACCTGCACAAGCATACACGTAGTTAAGTACTATTAATGGATTCAGGACTCCGTGTTGATGTCAAATATAGATACTCTTGTTGTGCTTACCGTATGGGTGGGAATGACCCAATTGGCACGTGAGTCATCCGTTCAGTTAGTACTCGAATGAGGGCGCTAGTTTCCAAGTGTTAGGGTTCGGATATTGGGACCCGTAAATGATGATTTGTCCGAGGTTCAGAACCTCGGAACCTCACGGACATTGCTCGTGTTGTATATTTACATGCCGGATTTGTCTGTGATCTATTCAGTCTTTTTGTTGCTTCACTGTTTCCGCTGATACTTATTGTTTTCATTCTCTATCGAATTCACTGTCTTATTAGCTATATTGCGTATCCTTTTATGTATATCATTATTCCCCTGATTTCTATATTGATACTTGTTCAGTTTTATTAGACCAGTGGGTGTCTTGACTAGTCCTCGTCACTACTTCACCGAGATTAGTCTTGATACTTACTGGACACCGCTGTGGTGTGCTCATACTACTCTTCTGCACATTTTTGTGCAGATTCTAGGTTTTCACATAGCCGGTCGAGTGACTGATAGTAGCGCGGTTTCTGTGGTGGAGACTCAAGGTAAAACCGTTTCAGCGTTCGCAGTTTCGGAGTCACCATCTTATGTTTTGTATGCACTGTTGCACTTATTTCTGAATAGTGGTATTTTAGGAGTTTAGAAAATTCTTAAAAGCTTATGACTTGTACTTCCCGGTTTTGGGAATTTAAAATGTGTAAAGAATTGTTTATTTTAGAAAAGTATTAGATTCCATTTATTATTGTTGTTATTCCTAAATATTAGGCTTACCTAGTCCGTAAGACTAGGTGCCATCACGATACCCATTTGGGTCGTGACAAGTTGGTATCAGAGCCCTAGGTTTATAGGTGCTACGAGTCATAAGGAAGTTTAGTAGAGTCTTGCGGATCGGTACGGAGACGTCTGTACGTATCTTTGAGAGGCTACAGAACTATTAGGATAACTTGACTTCCTTCCTTCCTATCGTACGAGTTCATTGATCTTGACGTTTGAAATTTATCATTCCATTCTCTCACAGATGGTGAGGACGCGAGCTGTAGATTCTGAGGATGTTACCCCTGGAGCAGATGCGGCCAGGGGCAGAGGTAGAGGCAGAGGTCGACGAGGGGCACGTGCCGCAGCTAGAGCACCTGCCAGGGCAGCCGTTGAGGAGACGCTGATAGTTCTAGTTGGGGGACCGGAGGCGCCTGTTGTTACACCCGTACTTCAGTAGACCTTGGCACAGTTCTGGGATGTGATTGGTACCTTAACTCAGGCGGGATGGATTCCGGGTGCACCAACTACTTCACATGGCGGGGGAGGAGCTCAAACTCCCGTCGCCAATACTCCAGAGCAGCGAGATCAGGTTGGTCAGGTTCCACGTGTTATGGCAGCACAGCCTGGGATGCCAGTTCCGCCCGTGGTTAGGGCAGCAACATCTGAGGAGGAACAACTTAGACTCGAGAGGTACAAGAAGTACCACCCTCCTACCTTCAGTGGATTGGCGACAGATGATGACCAGGGTTTCCTGGAGGAGTGTCACCGCATTATTCGTACTATGGGTATTGTGGATACGAGCGGGTTTGCTTTTGTTACGTTCCAGCTCAGGGGAGCGGCTTATCAGTGGCGGCGGGCATATGAGTTGGTAGCCCGGCCGAGTCAGCTTCACTTACATGGGGTCAGTTTTCAGAGATATTCTTGAGTGAGTTTATACCTTAGTCCCTCCGAGATATATGGCGTGCAGAGTTTGAGCGGCTGTGCCAGGGCACTATGTCAGTATCAGAGTGTGCCGTCAGGTTCAGTGATTTGGCCAGGCATGCACCTACTTTGGTTGCTACAGTTAAAGAGCGTGTTCGTAGATACATCGAGGGCCTCAGGCGTGATATTCAGTTTAGCATGGCTCGGGAGTTAGAGTCGGATATTTCATTTCAGCAGGTGGTAGGGATTGGTCGTAGAGTTGAGGGCATGTTGGATCGTGAGAGAGACGACATGCGGGACTATGATAGAGATGTCAGACGAGGTCAGGAGAGAGAGGGCAGATAGGTGAGGAGGGCTCGTGGATATGAGAGATTTAATGGTCCTTATTATGGAGGCAGGGTATGACACGGTAGGGGTTTTATGGGTCATCCAGTTCAGTTTGCATTGCCGGCTTCAGATGGGGTTTCAGGTACTCATGGGTCTCAGAGTACTCGGGTCGCGCAGTTTCCATAGCCACGTCAGCAGAGAGGTTGTTTTGAGTGTGGAGATATCAGCCACATGATGAGAGATTGTCCCAGGCTCCGGGAAGATGTGTTACAACAAGGCACTCAGGCTAGTAGAGGGCGCCCAAGAGGAGGATGCCCAACCCGTTGATGTGTTTCGTATAGTAGGCTGGAGGCCGTTGTGGCAGATGTTATAGTACATGTATGTTTTGTTTTCTTATACAGGGGCACCATTTGTATTTCGTTATTGCTCTGCTGGTCGGGACGAGTTCCCTCACTGTTGTTTTGTTTATGAGTAAGTTTTATGCTTTGCACTCTACTTTTGTGTTTGCTCCTGTTGGGAGATTCTGTGAGTAGTACCCATGTCTATTTTTTGTCTCTATTCAGTATTGAGAGATATGAGACCAGTAGTAAATTCCTGTTGTCCAGTACCATAAGTTTGATGTGATTCCTGAGTATTTTTGTTTACGAGTTGTGATTTTGATACTCCATCGAGATGTGAGATCAGCTAGCATTATGATTTTTATCAGCTGAGATGAATTAGTGGAGGAATTTCAATTGGCATGATATATTTTCGGTATGTGATTCAGAGTTGAGGGCGAGGTCCCCGTGATATTTGTGATCCGATATGTTTGGACCGGGCTGAGTACCAGAGTGGAAATTGTATCAGGATGGTATCCTTGTGATTTGTTCATGTGATTTAGTTCCTTCCTTTTTATGTTGTTGTGTAAGTTAGCATTGATAGAGAGTCGTGCCTGTCGGGCTTGTTTGATAGTTTCCTTATGTATTTCTCCTTTCATATTCAGTCATTTTCGTTTTGTGCTCCTTGAGTTTTATCTTGTGGGGTGTTGCCCGGTGGTGTTAGTTGTGGCTTGGTGATTTTGGTGTCAAGGTTATGAAGTCTTCGTGTTTATTGCATCATTATCGGTATTATAGGATTTGGAAACAAAGAGTTTTTCCATATGCGGGACAAATTGCCAATGTCGAGTTGATTTCAGGCAGTTATTGTGATCAAAAGTGTTATATGAGCCTATGTGTGATGTGCTATGTTGTATGGTCGTGCCTTGTGGGTGTAGTCATGAGTTGATGTAGCTGACTGAGGCTAATGCCGGATATGGATTTAGAATCAGGTCTTTTGTAAATGAGTAGAGGGTGAGAAGTAGAGGTATGAGGCTTATCAGTCGTGATGTGAAGGCTATATTGCAATTGTGATTGTTTCATCAGGCTTTCGTGGGTTGGGGTGACGTGGGATCACCTACGGGTATGTGTTAGAAGTGTACAATCAGTGATTGGGTGAGTTCAAGGTGAATCCTGGCACGTTCGAGGATGAACATTTGTTTAAGAGGGGGAATATGTGATGACCCTAAAGGTCATCCCATATATTCTAGCAAATTCAGTGTTCCGAGGTTGTGAAAAACCTCCTTCTATCTCACCTCGATTTGCATGCACAGCTCGGGCGTCTAGCCGGGAAGCCATTATGTGAAAACTGATAAAAATGATAATTTTATATTAGAAATTTGAATAAAGTTGGTTTCGGTCAACGTTTTTGATAATCGGACCCGGACCCGTGATTTGACGATCCCGAGGGTCCGTAGGAAAATATGGGACTTGGGCGTATGCCCGGAATCGAATTCCAAGGTTCCAAGTCCGAGAAATGAGTTTTTAAAAGAAATTATTTTCTGAAAATAAAAGAGGTTTTTGAAAATGAAATTATATGTGAAACCTGGGGTATTATGGTTTCGGAGCCCTATACAGATTCGACATGATATTTGTGCCATATTTGTGAAGTTTGGTAAGAAATGGACTTCATTAGATATGATACAGACCTTAAATGCAAAATTTGATGTTTAAAGAAGTTTTGAGGAATTTCATTGATTTTTGGTTTAATTCATCGTTTTAGTGTTGTTTTATGTGGTTTGAAACCTCGAGCGAGTCCGTGTTAGGTTATATGACTTGTTTGTGTGATTAGACGGGGTCCCGGGGGCCTCCCGTGTGTTTCGGATGGGCTACGGGTCCTTTTCTTCCATTTTTGAACTGCTGTTTCTGGTGTCTGTTGCCCTTTTTCGCGATCGCATTGCCCAAGACGCGATCACGTAGTGTTCTGTTTTCCCTGCCCATTTTTCCTTCATCGCGATCGCAGTGATTGTTTCGCGATCACGATGTGTCCCTGCTGGTCGCCCAAACTTTGTTCTTCGTTTTCACATTCTTCAGTACATGATGCATAGCTTCCTGTTCTCCTCCTCCACGTTCGCGAACTCCTTGTCGCGTTCGCGATGAACAACCTGCGCAACTTTCCTCTTTCTTCTTCGCGATCGCAAACCATGTTCCGCGACCGCGATTCATATAAGGTCTGGGCAGAATATAAGTTTTCCAAAATCGGGGTTTCACCATTTTTAACATATTTTGACTTC
>MDKI01126445.1:0-17608 GCA_005239505.1 Nicotiana paniculata | reverse complement strand
CGTATGGGTGGGAATGACCCAATTGGCACGTGAGTCGTCCGTGCAGTTAGTACTCGAATAAGGGCGCAGGTTTCCAAGTGTTAGGGTTCGGATATTGGGACCCGTAAATGATGATATGCCGGATTTTTCTATTATCTATTCAGTATTTGTGTTACTTCATAGTTTTCGCTGATACTTATTTTTTTCCTTCTTTGTCGAATTCACTGTCTTGTTAGCTATATTGTGTAGCCTTTATGTATATCATTATTTCCCTGATTTCTATATTGATACTTGTTCAATTTTTATTAGATCAGTGGGTGTCTTGACTAGTCCTTGTCACTACTTTACCGAGGTTAGTCTTGATACTTACTGGGTACCGCTGTGGTGTGCTCATACTACTCTTCTGCACATTTTTGTGCAAATTCCAGGTTTTCGCGAGTGATTGATAGTAGCGCGGTTGCTTTTGTGGAGAATCAAGGTAAAACCGTTTCAACGTTCGCGGTTTCGGAGTCACCATCTTATCTTTTGTTTGCACTGTTGCACTTATTTCTGAACAGTGGTATTTTTAGGAGTTTAGTGTAAATTCTTAAAAGCTTATAACTTGTACTTTCCGGGTTTTGGGAATATAAAATGTGTATAGAATTATTTATTTCAGAAAGGTATTAGATTCTATTTATTATTGTTGTTATTCCTGAATATTAGGCTTACCTAGTCCTTAAGACTAGGTTCCATCACGATACCTAATGGAGGGAAATTTGGATCGTGACACTTACAACACTGTATCTTCATTATATTGAACATAGTTATTACGATGTTAGAATAAAATTTGTCTACTAAAAAACTACACATTATCTACAATCTTGAAACACTCAATGGCGTGATTGTATATAATTTTTTAATTGAATATGTATATAATTTGTATGAAATACCTCCATTTGTAGGTAATTTCTGTATATAACTGTCAGTTCAAGTTAAATGACATAACAAACAGAAGGAATAATATTTCAATCATAAAAATAGATTATCTATAAATTATCTACAAATTATCTACAATCTACAAATTAACTACAATTTGTCTACAATGTGGAAACATTGTATATTACAATTAATTTTTTTTATAGTTGTATTGTAGATAATAAATATTAACAGTTATCTACAATATATCAAAAACAAATTTAGATGCTTGGCACAATACAGAAAAACATGTTAACAAACACATAAACAAATTGAAATTAACTACATTATAATCTTTAAAAACTTAAAAGATTACACACAAAATTCTATTAACTTGAGCACACTAACAGTTATTTTGAAATACTATTCTAACTACATGATATTTATTTCTTTTTGAGCGCATTCTTGCAAGATCTTTTGTTATGTCCTTCACTTCCACAGTTTCCACATGACACCTTGTACTTCTTTGACTTTAGTTCATCATATGTTTTGTATCTTTCCCTTTGAGGTCTTCCTGACTGCCTTTTCTCTCCCGTAGGTGGATTTACTACTTCATCCGAAATATATTGTGGCACATTCCATTTGCTTTCATCAGGAAGGGGATTTACTGGTATTTCATACGTACGCAGTAGGTTCTCCTTTGTGTAATACAGAGAGCAATAGTTTTCATAAGTTTCATTCCTGTGCCTTAAAGCTGCCAAAGCATGCGCACATGGAAGTTCATCAAGTTGGAACTGGCCACAACTACATTTCTTGCTTTCAAGACACACAATGTACTGCTTCACACCATCTAACACAGTATGGATATGATCTGTTGAAGCCCTCACCTACAATTACATAACAAACATAAAGACTACTATTTCAATCATAAAAATATATTATCTACAACTTATCTACAAAAATTCTACAAATTATATACAATCTACAAATTATCTACAATTTGTCTACAATTTATCTACAATATGGAAACACTGTATATTAATTTTTTTCTGCACCAAATAAACAGATCTTACCCTAAGCTTCTGAGATAATGTTATGTTGTTCTCCAATTCTTTGTTGAATTTGGACCCAAGGAATGTGAAATTATCCTTTGCCTTCAATAACTTCTCGTTGGTCCAACGTTCTAGAAGTATCCTCATATACTCTAATAGGTCAAATATTGGGAGCTCTCTTGCATCTTTTGTTACAACATTCAACGACTCTGTAATGTTTGATGTCATTGTCCAAGTTTTATTCACCGTTGCATGTACTCTTGACCATCTATGATAGCCAATATTAGATGATATAACACGCGGGTCTATCTCTTCAATCTTCGACATTTTTTCATTAAATTCATCCAGAGTATATGACCGTGCTGTAGCAAAGTACAATTCATTTAATTGTAGATGACCCTTCTTGAAATTTGCCCTTATATTTGTCCAAATATGCCACATGCAAGAGTAGTGTGGCACACCCGGATAGACAATTGATGTTGCCTTCAGGATACTCTCATTCCTATCTGAACCAACACACATTGAAGTTCTTTCACCATATGCTTGCTTGAATTTCTCAAAGAATCACTTCCACGATGCGTCGTTTTCCGAATCAACCACAGCATATGCCAAAGGCAATATTGTACCTACATTATTAATCCAAAAAAAATTAACTGGCAGCTTTGAAAATACATATAAAAATATAAATACATATACACTACAATATATCTATAAAATATCTTCAATGTATCTACATTTTATAAATTGCCTACAAAATAACTACAAAGTATCTATATTTTATAAACTGCCTACAAAATAACTAAAAAATATCTATATTTTTACCTGCTACATCCATTGTTCTTGCTGTCAGCATAGTCCCCCTATAGGCTGACTTTAAGAATGTCCCATCAACCACTACTACTGGCCTACAATGTTGCCAACCACTTATTGATGTACAAAGAGCAACAAATGCATATAAGAAGCATTCATCTGCTGTCTTCTTCAATTTAACAACTGAACCAGGATACGTCTTCTCAAGAATATAAATTTTTTTTGGTAATTTGCTGTAGGAGTCAGCAGGATGACCTCTCAAAAACTGTAAAGCCTTTTCCTTTGCTCTCCATTCTTGCATGTAGCTTAGGTTCACTCCGTGTTCGGACAATACTTTGGAATGACCATGCTACCAACTACAGGTGCAGTACGTTTGCGCTGTATGAATGTATTGTCCATTAAGGAGCATGTGTGTTGTCAGTTGAAACTCCTAATCTTGAACATTGCAGAATCATTAATTGATGTTTCCTTGAAGCGCCAATTACAGTTTTCACCAACGCATATAAGCCAGTAGCTACAAAAAAATACAATTTTCAAAAGAACTGTTTTAACATAAAGTAACACAATATACAATATAACTACACTTCATCTACAATGTTTAAAAAACACATATCTCAAGGAAAAGACTGTTTATTATGATCGTTTCACCACTAATATCTTCATACCTTCTGTGGCTAGATCTTTTAACTCTGAACTGGAACTTGTGCATCACAGAATAGTGCTTCATTGTAGTTGCTACAGTTTGCTTGTCCGATACACATGTCCTTCTTCAATAGCAATTTGTGTACCTTCAGTTATTATTTCACTTTGATATTCCTCTATAATGGGAGATGATGGCATATCAAGTAACTTTAGGGACCCAGACGAACTTGCATGAAAATAAAGATAAACAGTGTCATTATAATTTTGTAGAATCTTTGTAGATAATTTGTAGATGAAGTGAAAATTTTGTAGTCAACATTTTCCCCCCACGTAAATTGTAGTATAAACGTAGTAATTTGTAGATAATCGTGAAAACAATACTGTTTATACATAACTAAACTGATTTGTAGTTTATTTGTAGAATTTTTGTAGGAAATATGTAGACGGAGAGAAAATTTTGTAGTCAACATTTTTTAAACATAGATTGTAGTTTAATTGTAGTATAAATATAGTAATTTTGTATATAATATTGAAAACAATACTGCTTTATACATCCTTAAACTAATTTGTAGTTTAGTTGTAGATAAATCTAGAAATTTTGTAGATATTACCGTAAAACCAGAATTCCATGGAATTTTAAACTTAACAAACCTGCCCTTGTGTTCTCATTGGTGATAGTCAATTTCATATTGAACTCTCGTACACCTATACACAACGGATATGATCCTAAGTTTTTATTCTCCTTTTTTGTCTCCATATACACACGAACCCCCATATCATTCCTAATCTCCATTGGAGGACAATTGTCATTCACAATGTATTTGATTTCTATAATTTTTTCTGAAGTATCAATCATTAATTGCTCTGCAATTGTAGAAATCAACATACTGTAACTTGCATTCTCATCGACTACAATGCCATCAACTTGAAAATCTCTAAATCTGCCATAACTATCCCAATTCCCATTCAATTGTAGCATGATTGGGATTTTGGACATGATTGGGTGTTGTTGCTGAGGTGTTGTTGAATATTTTGTCATTTTTTTTATTTCTGGATTGAGAAAAAAAAGATGAAGAACAGAGTATCGACAAAATTGATTTCTACAATTTGACTTGAATTTGTTGAATAATTTGTCGCCTTTTTGATTTCTGGATTGAGGAAAAAAGTCGACGAACTCACCTTTTGCAGAACTTATTTCTACAATTTGATTTCAATTTGTTGAAGCTTTTTTTCTTTTTTTTTGTATATTCCAGTTGGTGAGAGGCCGTTAGCTTCAAACATTCAAAAGTTGGCTAATCAGTTCGTGAGGTTGGATATTTCCCCTAGCAATGTTCTAGCTTGTTCAGTCGCTCGGTCTTCTCTAATCGAGCATATCCGGAAGCGGCATGATGGTGACCCACATTTGGTTGTTCTTAGGGACACAATTCGGCACGGTGATGCCAAGTAGGTTATAGTTGGAGATGATGGTGTTTTGAGGATGCATGGCCGGTTATATGTGCCTAATGTTGATGATCTTCGTGAGTTTATCTTTGAGGAGGCTCACAGTTCTAAGTATTCTATTCACCCAGGGGCAGCTAAAATGTACCAAGATTTGAGACCACATTATTGGTGGAGAAGGATGAAAAAGGAAATTGTGGCGTATGTGGATCGTTTCTTAAATTGTCAGCAGGTAAAGTATGAGCATCAGAAACCTAGTGGTTTACTTCAGCAGAGATTCCTGAGTGGAAGTGGGAGCGTATCACTATGGACTTCGTTGTTGGACTCCCACGGACTTGGAGGAAATTTGACGTCGTTTGGGTTATTGTGGATAGGCTGACTAAATCTGCACATTTCATTCCTTTGGCAAGTACTTATACTTCAGAGCGGTTGGCTGAGTTATATATTTGGAGATAGTTCGCCTTCACGGTGTTCCCGTGTCTATCATTTCAGATCGAGGTACGCAGTTTACTTCGCACTTTTGGAGGGCAGTTGAGCTTGAGTTAGGTACCCGAGTTGAGTTTAGTAGTTCGTGAATTGTGACACCAGACCCTAGGTAGTCTTAGAGTTATTTATATAATTACTTCATGGTTCGTTTTATTCAGTTGTATATTATTTTATCATTGGAAATCATTTAAATTAAGTTTACGTTAGATTTATTTATTGATGTTTAAGAAGATAATCAAAGAAAGTTAGCTACTCAAATTCTACCATTAGCTTGCCTAGCAAGTGTGGTGTTAGGCGCCATCACGGTCCCTAAGGTTGGGAATTTGGGTCGTGAGAGGTTGGTATCAGAGAACTAGGTTGCTTAGGTCTCACAATTCACGAACAAGCTTAGTAGAGTCTGAAGGATCGATACGGAGACGTCTGTACTTATCTCTTTGAGGCTATTGAGTTAGGAAACAGTTCCATTTTTATTTCTACTCTATCATGCGAATTTATTCTATCACGAATGATTGAAATTTTCTATTTTTATCCTCTCACAAATCTTGACAACACGCGAAGCGTCTACAACCGGAGAAGATGAAACCCCAATGATAACTATGATTAGGGGGACAGACAGAAGCATAGCTTAGACTAAAGCTCGAACATCAACACCTATTGTACAGTCTCAAATGGATCTAGACGTGGAGGTTCTAGCCCAGCCAATACATGTTCGACTAACCCATATCCTAGAAGGATTTATAGCTACTTCAGTACTGCATAACAAGGGAATAGTTGAAAGCAACAGAGTTGATTTATATGAGCTGTGAAGTTTAACATTGTGAATTATCAGACATTGTGACCTATGGCTTCGTGCCAAGTGGGGAAGTCCACTGTCAAGGAATAGATTGTGGGGTCATGTGTTATATCGGTTTTGGCCTGGAATGTATAAGGCCTGAGAGTTTGCAAGAGATAAAGCTGGGACTAGCGATATGTCCGCCTCCTTAATAATCAAATACCTCGGCACCACAGGAGTTATGTGAACAACTTTAAATCTACAGAAGGTCTACTCAACGTGGAAGTCACGGTTGCGGATTTTGGGGTGCTCCATAGGGAGTACAGTGGTTAACAAGCTTCTAGACTATATGGTTCGTGCCAAGAATTATCTTAATAGAGCTCTACTTTTGTGATCATTGTGTGTCAGTAGAGATGAGAGTTACCCCAAAAGAATAATGAAAAATATGAATAAATGAGATAGCTCGGCAGTTTTGAGTCAACATAGTAAAAAAAAGAAATAGGCCGCCGGTGTTTGTGGCAAGCCTATGAAGAGGACGACCAGCCAATGCAACATCAACTACTTGACTCAGTTGTCATAAATGCTTTTGAAAGAGTTTGTTTCTTAGACTCTCCATAATGTGTGGCGCATAGGGTTTGAACGGTTGCGTCAGGCCACCATCACAGTGTCAGGACATGCCATCAGGTTTGATAAGTTAGCCCGTCATACTCCTACTTCGGTTCATATAGCCAGAGAACAAGTTCACAGACTCATTAAAGGACTCAAATATGATTGTAAAATTTTGGACGACTCAGGGCAGGTTGATACTTCATTTTGGATAGTGGTAGAAATTGTCCTAGGCTTGGGAGAGTCATATTTCATCAGAACACTCAGGCTGCATGCCTCATGGAAGTTATAATTCAATTTACATGAACAACTAGAGAAAAAAAGGGGTGGAGGTCATATTCCTAGAGGTGGAGACCCATCCAATTGATATATTTTCTATGGTATGGCTGAGGTCGTTATATCAAATGGTGCCATAAACAGAACAATCTCTAGTTATTATAAAGTGATGATTTCCTGAACTTTAATCGGTTATGCGTATCTAATAAAATTCTTCAAATATGCTCCACTCTCGAGTGAGCTTCGTAATTCTTCAAATATGGGAATACTTGTTTTGAGAAATTCTATGGAGATAAATGTGTCTATCATCACATGTTGTAATTTTGTTTAACGAAAAATATTTAAAGGAATAAAAGGGAAGGTTTTGAGCGGCACGATGCGCATGTTGCTTGTGATTCAGAATCGAGGACGAGATCCTCGCATTGTAATATGATTTGAGATGTTTAAATCGGGCTATGAGCTGCGGTGGAAGTTATGTAAGGACGAGGTCCTTGCGTTTAAATTCTCCCGGGTGAATTAAAATTTTGTTATAGTACTAGTCATGCCTGTTAGGCTTATTCAACAATTCATGTATAAAATAATGATGATGATCATAAGAATAAATGAATAAATAATAATAATAAAAGTAATACTAATAATAATTAAATAAATAAGGAAATCAACTAATTAATTAACTGTGTATAATTTGCCCAATCCGTGTCAGAATTATTGAGCTTTGACCTACAAGGTAGGTGCCCCGCCCAAGTGGCGTTAAATGAGACACATTAAGTCGGGTATATAATTATGAGGTCTTCATGAATCTCACCTCGTCATTAGTATTTTGAAGGTTGAAAGGAGATTATTGTTAACGTGAACCTGTTGATAATTTCGTAATTGGCTATGAACTACTATTAAGAAAATAGAGGCGGTGAGTATGGGCAGCCTTGTGTATATTCCAGTTGGTGAGAGGCCGTTAGCTTCAAACATTCAAACGTTGGCTAATCAGTTCGTGAGGTTGGATATTTTCCCTAGCAATGTTCTAGCTCGTTCAGTCGCTCGGTCTTCTCTAATAGAGCATATCCGGAAGCAGCATGATGGTGACCCTCATTTGGTTGTTCTTAGGGACACAGTTCGACACGGTGATGCCAAGCAGGTTATAGTTGGAGATGATGGTGTTTTGAGGATACATGGCCGGTTATGTGTGCCTAATGTTGATGATCTTCGTGAGTTGATCTTTGAGGAGGCTCACAGTTCTAAGTATTCTATTCAACCAGGGGCAGCTAAAATGTACCAAGATTTGAGACCACATTATTGGTGGAGAAGGATGAAAAAGGAAATTGTGGCATATGTGGCTCGTTTCTTAAATTGTCAGCAGGTAAAGTATGAGCATCAGAGACCTGGTGGTTTACTTCAGCAGAGATTCCTGAGTGGACGTGGGAGCGTATCACTATGGACTTCGTTGTTGGACTCCCACGGACTCAGAGGAAATTTGACGCCGTTTGGGTTATTGTGGATAGGCTGACTAAATCAGCACATTTTATTCCTTTGACAAGTACTTATACTTCAGAGCGGTTGGCTGAGTTATATATTTGGAGATAGTTCGCCTTCACAGTGTGCCCGTGTCTATCATTTCAGATCGAGGTACGAAGTTTACTTCGCACTTTTGGAGGGCAGTTGAGCTTGAGTTAGGTACCCGAGTTGAGTTGAGTAAAACATTTCACTCTCAGACTGACGGACAGTCTGAGCGTACCATTCAGATATTGGAGGATATGCTCCGCGCTTGTGTTATTAACTTTGGAGGTTCGTGGGATCAGTTCTTGCAGTTAGCGGAGTTTTCTTATAATAATAGTTATTAGTCGAGCATTCATATGGCTCCCTATGAGGAATTATGTGGTAGACGGTGTAGATCACTGGTTGGATGGTTCGAGCCTGAAGAAGCTCGGTTATTGGGTACAGATTTAGTGCAGGAGGCCTTAGATAAGGTCAAGATTATTCAGGAAAGGCTTCGTGCAGCTCAGTCTAGGCAAAAGAGTTATGCCGATCGTAAAGTTCGTGATGTAGCATTCATGGTTGGAGGGAGAGTATTTCTTCAGGTATCGCCCATGAAGGGTGTTATGAGCTTTGGAAAGAAGGGTAAGTTTAGCCCTAGGTATATCGGTCGTTTGGGATTCTTGATAGAGTGGGGGAGGTAGCGTATAGACTTGCGTTGCCTTCAGGCTTGTCCTCAATTCATCTTGTATTCCATGTGTCTATGCTCCGGGAATACCATGGTGACCCGTCCCACGTGTTAGACTTCAGCTCTGTCCAATTGGTAAAAGACTTGACTTATGGGGAGGAGGCGGTAGCCATTTTAGACCGGCATGTTCGTCAGTTGAGATCTAAGAGTTGTCCTTCAGTTCGAGTGCAATGGAGAGGTCAGCCCATTGAGGCAGCTACTTGGGAGTCCGAGTCGGACATGCAGAGTAAATATTACACTTGTTTGCAAATTCAGGTAATCTTCTATGTCCGTTCGAGGACGAACATTTATTTTAGAGGTGGAGATTGTGATGACCCAAGGGGTCATTTTATGAATTTAGACTCCGTTCTAGACTTATCAGCCATAAAAACATTAATTTTAACTACCTCGATTTTCGTGCCCAGTCCGGGCGTGAAACCGAAAAGCTTTTATGTGAAAATATAAGAAATAATAATTTTTAGAATTAAAAATTTGGTTTTAGTTGACTTGAGTCAACATTTTGAGTAAACGGACTCGGAGCTGTGTTTCAACGATCCCGGGAGGTCCGCGGTAAAATATGGGACCCGGGCGTATGCTCGGAAATGAATTCCGAGGTCCCAAGTCTTAGAAATCAATTTTTGAAAGAAATTGTTTTGTTGAAATATTTATGAAATAAAAAAAAGAATTAATGTTTAAAATCGTTGGTATCGGGCCCGTATTTTGGTTCCGGAGCCCGGTACACATTTTTTATAATATTTAGGCCTTGCCTGTGAAATTTGGTAAAAAACGGAGTTCGTTTGATGTGATTGGGACATCCGCTTGAAAAGTTATGAACTATAAGTGTTCTTTAGGAAAATAATGAGTTTTGAGGTTTAATTCGTTGTTTTACATGTTATTTTCATGATTTGATCGCACGAGAAAGTCCGTATGATACTTTTAGACCTGCGTGCATGTTTGATTTAGAGCCCCGATGGCTCGGGTGAGTTTCAAATAGGTTTGAGTTGTGTTGCGCTCGTTATTTCTTATGCTTCGACGTCGTTTCTTCAGGTTGGTTTTATTGTGAAATGATATTGGTTAAAGCTTACGAGCTATACGGTTTTCTGTTTGAAATTGTGGAAATAAAAGTATTGTGAAAGGTTTGGCTTGAATTGTGAAAGTCTCATAAATAAACTGAAATAATATGTCCGGTGGGAGCGGGTTGCATGCCGCAACAAGGAGTGATAAGGGTGGACAGGTGGGATCAGGTTGCACGCTGCAACAGAAGCAATAAGGGTGATATATATATATATATATATATATATATATATGGAGGAGAAATAAGGGTGGACAGGTGGGATCGGGTTGCACGCTGCAACAAGGAGCGATAAAGGAGGACATTTATATTTTTATTGTTTATAAATTAAAGGCTGCAACACTCATTGTTTTATTGTCATTATTTCATATTCTGCTCTTTCTATTATTTAAAGTGAAACTTGTTTCTTTTTCAATTGTTGAGACATAAATATTGTGAAAGGATTTGACTTAAATTGTGAAAATCCTTTTTATAAATAAAGAGATGTGATTGTCTGGTGGGAGCGGGTTGCACGCCGCAACAAGGAGTGATAAGGGTGGACAGGTGGGATCGGGTTGCACGCCGCAACAGGAGTAATAAGGGTGAGATATATATAGGGAGGAGCAATAAGGGTGGACAGGTGGGATCGGGTTGCACGCCGCAACAAGGAGCGATAAGGGAGGACATTTATATTTTTATTGTTTATAAATTAAAGGCTGGAACACTCATTGTTTTATTGTCATTATTTCATATTCTGCTCTTTCTATTATTTAAAGTGAAACTTGTTTCGTTTTCAATTGTTGAGACATAAATATTGTGAAAGGCTTTGACTTAAATTGTAAAATCCTTTTTATAAATAAAGAGATGTGATTGACTGGTGGGAGCGGGTTGCAAGCTCGCAACAAGGAGTGATAAGGGTGGACAGGTGGGATCGGGTTGCACGCCGCAACAGGAGTAATAAGGGTGATATATTTATAGGGAGGAGCAATAAGGGTGGACAGGTGGGAACGGGTTGCACGCCGCAACAAGGAGCGATAAGGGAGGACATTTATATTTTTACTGATTTTCAAAGAAAAACAAAGATTTGAAAACTTACTATTTTATATTACTATTTTTCATATTTTAGCACTACTTTTATCTAAAGTTAAAGTTTGGAACCTTGGAAATTATTTGAGAGTTGGTTATAGCTGGGGCCTGGAAAAGGCGGCTGAGTTATTTCATTGTTGTTGCAGTACTTAATTATTTGTTTAGATTTCCTTCTTGCTTTATATTTATTGTCTTAGTTATATTTTTCTTGTTCGTGTAGAATTCTTTTATTGCGTTATAGTATATATTGTTGTCACAGGTTATATGTTGTTAATGCCCCGTCGTAGCCTCGTCACTACTTCGTCGAGGTTAGGCTCGGCACTTACTCAGTACATGGGGTCGGTTGTACTGATACTACACTCTGCACTCTTTTGTGCAGATCTAGGTATCGACCTGAGTAGAGATATTTAGAGCGGCTATTCATTTATTCAGAGATACGAGGTATATCTATCGGCGTTCGCAGATCCGAGAGTCTTCTCCTATTTCCATAAACGCTGTTTTATTTTATTCAGAACATTTACATTATTTCTTTCAGCCCAGTATATTTAGTATTCTTTATTAGTTCGTGAATTGTGACACCAGAACCTGGGTAGTCTTAGAGTTATTTATATAATTAGTTCATGGTTTGTTTTATATTCAATTGTATATTGTTTTATCATTAAAAATCATTTAAATTAAGTTTACGTTAGATTTATTTATTGCTGTTTAAGAAGATAATCAAAGAAAGTTAGCTACTCAAATTCTAACATTGGCTTGCCTAGAAAGTGTGGTGTTAGGTGCCATCACGATCCCTAAGGTTGGGAATTTGGGTCGTGACAAGTTGGTATCAGAGCACTAGGTTGCTTAGGTCTCACAATTCACGAACAAGCTTAGTAGTGTCTGAAGGATCGGTATGGAGACGTCTGTACTTATCTCTTGGAGGCTATTGAGTTAGGAAACAACTCCATTTTTAATTCTACTCTATCATGCAAATTTATTCTATCACGAATGATTGAACTTTTCTATTTTTATCCTCTCACAAATCTTGACAACACGCGAAGCGTCTACAACCGGAAAAGATGAAACCCCAATGACAACTACGATTAGGGGGGGAGACAGAAGTAGAGCTTAGACTAAAGCTCGAACATCAGCACCTATTGTACAGTCTCAAATAGATCTAGACGTGGAGGTTCTAGCCCAACCAATACATGTTGGACAAACCCATATCCTAGAAGGATTTATAGCTAATTCAGTACTGCATAACAAGGGAATAGTTGAAAGCAACGGAGTTGATTTCTATGAGCTGTGAAGTTTAACATTGTGAATTTTCAGACATTGTGACCTATGGCTTCGTGCCAAGTGGATAAGTCCATTGTCAAGGAATAGATTGTGGGGTCATGTGTTATATCGATTTTGGCCTGGAATGTATAAGGCCTGAGAGTTTGCAAGAGATAAAGCTGGGACTAGCGATATGTCCGCCTCCTTAATAATCCCATACCTCGGCACCACAGGAGTTATGTGAACAACTTTGAATCTACAGAAGGTCTACTCAACGTGGAAGTCACGGTTGCGGATTTTGGGATGCTCCAGAGGGAGTACAATGGTTAACAAGCTTCTAGACTATATGGTTCGTGCCAAGAATTATCTGAATAGAGCTCTACTTTTGTGATCATTGTGTGTCAGTAGAGATGAGAGTTACCTCAAAATAATAATGAATAATATGAATAAATGAGGTAGCTTAGCAATGTTGAGTCAACATAATAAAAAAAAGAAATGGGCCGTCGGTGTTTGTGGCAACCCTATGAAGAGGACGACCAGCCAATGCAACATCAACTACTTGACTCAGTTCTCATAAATGCTTTTGAAAGAGTTTGTTTCTTAGACTCTCCATAATGTGAGGCAAATAGGGTTTGAACGGTTGTGTTAGGCCACCATCACAGTGTCAGGATATGCCATCAGGTTTGATAAGTTAGTCCGTCATACTCCTACTTCGGTTCATATATCCAGAGAACAAGTTGGACTCAAATATGATTGTAAAATTTTGGACGACTCAGGGCAGGTTGATACTTCATTTTGGATAGTGGTAGAAATTGTCCTAGGCTTGGGAGAGTCATATTTCATCAGAACACTCAGGTTGCATGCCTCATTGAAGTTATAATTCAATTTACATGAACAACTAGAGAAAAAAGAGGTGGAGGTCATATTCCTAGAGGTGGAGACCCAGCCAATTGATATATTTTCTATGGTATGGCTGAGGTCGTTATATCAAATGGTGGCATTAATAGAACAACCTCTAGTTATTATAAAGTGATGATTTCCTGAACTTTAATCGGTTATGCGTATCTAATAAAATTCTTCAAATATGCTACACTCTCGAGTGAGCTTCGTAACTCAAAAAAAAAATCTACTTATGGGAATACTTGTATTGAGAAATTCTATGGAGATAACTGTGTCGATCATCACGTGTTGTAATTTTATTTAACGAAAAATATTTAAAGGAATAAAAGGGAAGGTTTCGAGTGGCACGATGCGCGTGTTGCTTGTGATTCAGAATCGAGGACGAGATCCTCGCATTGTAATATGATTTGAGATGTTTAAATCGGGCTATGAGCTGCGGTGGAAGTTATGTAAGGACGAGGTCCTTGTGATGGAAATCCTTGTATTTCAATTCTCCCGTGTGAATTAAAATTTTGTTATAGTACTGGTCATGCCTGTTAGGTTTATTCAACAATTCATGTATAAAATAATGATGATGATCATAAGAATAAATTAATAAATAATAATAATAAAAGTAATACTAATAATAATTAAATAAATAAGGAAATAACTAATTAATTAACTGTGTATAATTTTCCAAATCCGTGTCAGAATTATTGATCTTTGACCTACAAGGTAGGTGCCCCGCCCAAGTGGCGTCAAATGAGACACGTTAAGTCGGGTATATAGTTATGAGGTCTTCATGAATCGCACCTCGTCATTAGTATTGTGAAGGTTGAAAGGGGATTATTGTTAACATGAACCTGTTGATAATTTCGTAATTGGCTATGAACTACTATTAAGAAAATAGAGGCGGTGAGTATGGGTAGCCTTGTGTATATTCCAGTTGGTGAGAGGCCGTTAGCTTCAAACATTCAAATGTTGGCTAATCAGGTCGTGAGGTTGGACATTTCCCCTAGCAATGTTCTAGCTCATTCAGTCGCTCGGTCTTCTCTAATCGAGCATATCCGGAAGCGGCAGGATGGTGACCCATATTTGGTTGTTCTTAGGGACACCGTTCGGCACGGTGATGTCAATCAGGTTATAGTTGGAGATGATGGTGTTTTGAGGATGCATGGTCGGTTATGTGTGCCTAATGCTGATGATCTTCGTGAGTTGATCTTTGAGGAGGCTCACAGTTCTAAGTATTCTATTCACCCAGGGGCAGCTAAAATGTACCAAGATTTGAGACCACATTACTGGTGGAGAAGGATGAAAAAGGACATTATGGCGTATGTGGCTCGTTTCTGAAATTGTCAGCAGGTAAAGTATGAGCATCAGAGACCTGGTGGTTTACTTCAACAAAGATTCCTGAGTGGAAGTGGAAGCGTATCACTATGGACTTCGTTGTTGGACTCCCACGAACTTAGAGGAAATTTGACGCCGTTTGGGTTATTGTGGATAGGCTGACTAAATCAGCACATTTTATTCCTTTGGCAAGTACTTATACTTCAGAGCGGTTGGCTGATTTATATATTTGGAGATAGTTCGCCTTCACGGTGTGCCCGTGTCTATCATTTCAGATCGAGGTACGCAGTTTACTTTGCACTTTTGGAGGGAAGTTGAGATTGAGTTAGGTACCCGAGTTGAGTTGAGTACAACATTTCACTCTCAGACTGACGGACAGTCTGAGCGTACCATTCAGATATTGGAGGATATGCTCCGCGCTTGTGTTATTGACTTTGGAGGTTCCTGGGATCAGTTCTTGCAGTTAGCGGAGTTTTCTTATAATAATAGTTATCAGTCGAGCATTCAAACGGCTCCCTATGAGGAATTATATGGTAGACGGTGTAGATCACGGCTGGATGGTTCGAGCCTGAAGAAGCTCGGTTATTGGGTACAGATTTAGTGCAGGAGGCCTTAGATAAGGTCAAGATTATTCAGGAAAGGCTTCGTGCAGCTCAGTCAAGGCAAAAGATTTATGCCGATCGTAAAGTTCGTGATGTAGAATTCATGGTTGGAGGGAGAGTATTGCTTCAGGTATCGCCCATGAAGGGTGTTATGAGGTTTGGAAAGAAGGGTAAGTTGAGCCCTAGGTATATCGGTCGTTTGGGATTCTTGATAGAGTGGGGGAGGTAGCGTATAGACTTGCGTTGCCTTCAGGCTTGTCCTCAATTCATCTTGTATTCCATGTGTCTATGCTCCGGGAATACCATGGTGACCCGTCCCACGTGTTAGACTTCAGCTCTGTCCAATTGGTAAAAGACTTGACTTATGGGGAGGAGCTGGTAGCCATTTTAGACCGGCATGTTCGTAAGTTGAGGTCTAAGAGTTGTCCTTCAGTTCGAGTGCAGTGGAGAGGCCAGCCCGTTGAGGCAGCTACTAGGGAGTCCGAGTCGGACATGCAGAGTAAATATTACACTTGTTTGCAAATTTAGGTAATCTTCTATGTCTGTTCGAGGACGAACGTTTATTTTAGAGGTGGAGATTGTGATGACCCAAGAGGTCATTTTATGAATTTAGACTCCGTTCTAGACTTATTAGCCATAAAAACATTAATTTTAAATACCTCGATTTTCGTGCCCAGTCCGGGCGTGAAATCCAAAAGCTTTTATGTGAAAATATAAGAAATATTAATTTTTAGAATTAAAAATTTGGTTTTAGTTGACTTGAGTCAACATTTTGAGTAAACGGACTCGGATCTGTGTTTCGACGATCCCGAGAGGTCCCCGATAAAATATGGGACCCAGGTGTATGCTCGGAAATGAATTCCGAGGTCCCAAGCCTTAAAAATCAATTTTTGAAAGAAATTATTTTGTTGAAATATTTATGAAATAAAAAAAGAATTAATGTTTAAATCGTTGGTATGGTCCCGTATTTTGGTTCCGGAGCTCGGTATAGATTTTTTATAATATTTAGGCCTTGCCTGTGAAATTTGGTAAAAAATGGAGTTCGTTTGATATGATTCGGACATCCTCTTGAAAAGTTATGAACTATAAGTGTTCTTCAGGAAAATAATGAGTATTGAGGTTTAATTCGTTTTACATGTTATTTTCATGATTTGATCATATGAGCAAGTCCGTATGATACTTTTAGACTTGCGTGCATCTTTGATTTAGAGCCCCGAGGGCTCGGGTGAGTTTCAAATAGGTTTGAGTTGTGTTGCGCTCGATCTTTCTTATGCTTCAGCATCGTTTTTCAGGCATAAATGATATTATATTGAACAAATGAGCTCCGATTTCTGTTTTGAATGAAGTATTAGATCCGTATCATAATTACGGACCTGTAGCAAAAAGAATCATCGAATTTGGACATCGTATAAGGGTTTTATGGGCATTTTACTAAGGTTGCCAGATTTTTCAGGTTAATTACGAAATTGCCCCTGACGGCGTATTAAAAATCTGCACAAATTGCAAATATTAAAACCTACATATCTCCTTCATTATAAGGTCAAATTGAGTGATTCAAAAGCCTAACTTGACTAGAATTTCACAAGGAATACATTGGATACATAAAAATCGAGTTTCAGGATTGTTTGGAACGAAAAACGAGGAAGAATAGCTGGCAGAAAAATATATATAAAACGGGCAGACTTCTTCTTCTTCTTCTTCTTCAAATTTCCGAACAGCACAGCCCTAGGAACGAATTTCTTCACCAAATATCATGCCCAAGTCATAGGTAATCAATTATAAACTTTACTGTTTCAATTACCCATTGTTTTTCATCACTTTTAAATCAAAAACTAAGAATTTTCATGGTAAAATTGAGAGTTTGGTAGAATTAGGGAATTTTATAAAAATCGAATCTTTACCTCGATTGAGGTCGGATTTTGAAATTGATTGTATATTTGGGTTCGTGGGTGAATGGGTAAACGTAATTTGGTCCGAATCCCGAGTTTAGACGAAGCGGGCCCGAGGTCGGGTTTTGACTTTTTTTTTTATAGAGAACTTAGGAAAAAATTATATTTTTCAACAAAGTTAGTTCCTTTAGCATTAGTTAATGATATTTATTTTATTGTGATTATATTCGAGCAAGTTAGAGATGAATTCAAAAGGAAAAGCAATAATTGAGCAGTGAGTGACCTGTGAAATTGAGGTAAGTGTTTGGTCTAACTTTGACTTGAGGGAATAGGAATCCCCACTTGTTTG
>ML351100.1:0-67014 GCA_005239505.1 Nicotiana paniculata | reverse complement strand
GGGGGGGGGGGGTAGCAGGGAACTTCTAAGTATGATAAAAAATTCATCATGGTATTGTGAGCTCAATTCTTGAATGGAAATCAAATATAAACGAAAAAATCAGGATCACAAGCACTTAGAAGAATTCTTTAGCTATGCAGTAAAAACAATCATACACACAATGAAACAGTGTACCTGTTTAAACCAAGTGCGCACCAACATGATCACAACAAGGGAGAGGAAGAAAGCAGGCAAAGCAGCTAAAATAGCAAAGTTAATTTCATTGGCCCTAAGAATTTGATCCAGCTCCAGCATAGCCCTGTTTAAAGTATGAAAATCAGAGAAGAAAATAAGAAAAGCCTTAAACTCTCAGAAGTTCAGAATTTCGGAACAAGCATATCAGTTGCTCTCACTCACTCTTCAATGTCAAGCTTCAGCTTCTGAACCTGTAATGCAGAAAAGATAATGTTAGAAACATGCCAAAACCAGAAAGAATTGATTACAAGAGTATGGACTATGGAGTATATTACCTGGATAAGAAGAGCACGAGAAAGCTCCCCAGAAAATAGATTTTGAATTGGATGCATCAGTTCCTTTTCATACCTAAAATGAAAAATCAGTTAGCAGGAGACATAAAAGCACACACCTTGTTGTACTGTGGACCCAACTGCTAGTAATATGAGAAAAAAATTAATCTGCTTCAAAAGTAGTCTGTTAGCATATATCCAAACTATGCAATAGACTTGTATTATTGCATTGATAAACATTCAGCATATACCAGGAAAGTATACAAAATTATTTTGCAACCGTAACTGATGCAGCTACGATTATTATTGTTGAAAAGTTAAAAGATTCTGCTGTTACATCAGAAACCCTAGTCTGTTAACTAGAATGAGCAAATAGCTGGTCCATTCTGCCATCACACCAAAAGGTTCAAATCAGTCAAAAACTTGTCCTACAGTTTCCACATATTTAAAAACCTCTTACATATGCACGATACAGCCTGTAATTGGCTGAGCAGACAAGCAGCATAACAAATTCTTGAAACATAAGTACTACCATTGTGATAAAGTTGCAAGGATAATTGCTTCTGGAAGGGGACAAGGACCATTTGATAAACTATATAATTTTTTTTGGTAGCAAAAGATATTTATTTGAATACAAAGAAGAGGTTAGCCCAGAGGGCATAACAGAAGTTGTAGCAGCACTCAGAGTCCCTGCTAGTACTGAAAGTAGAGATATAGCTACTTAAGGAAACACACTCGTTGCCAAGACTTGCCAATTTATTACATAAACTATTCGAAATACTCTTAATTTTTTTATCCCTTCCTTGTCTGCTGTTAAAGCTTCAATAACAAATGCTGGGGGAGATGGGTAGGTCCTGATTGATTGGTCGAAAAGCTTGTTAACCTCCTTCGACAAGAGGTCTGCTATTTCCTTCCGGGAAGTATTTTATAAAAAAACTTTTATAAAAAGTTGCACACAAGTATTTTTTTATATAACGGAAAAACATACTTATTTGCATTTTTTGACAAGGAAAAGAAATGCACATAAGTATCTCAATGAGAATCTAGATTATCTGCCTTTACTTCCTACTAAAACCTTGGCTTATGAACTTTCTCTCTGGATTGCCGAAGACTGTGAGGCAACATGAAGTCATTTGGTGATTATTGATCAGCCAACCAAGTCAGCACCTTGTATTCAAAGTTACCAGTTTCTAGAACTCCAAGACACTGGAAGTATATTATCTTCCTCGGATTATCAGCTTCATATACAGCAGTTAGGCAGAAAGGGGCTTCAGCATTTGTAATAGGTGCTCTCTGCGCGAGAAAGAAGCAGAGGATGTAAATCGCCTTCTTCTGCACTGTCAAGTGACCAAACAGATCTGGCACATGTACCCATTTAGAGTGTTTGCATAATGCCAAAATCAGTTAAGGAGCTTATATGGTGATGGTCTGGAAGGACGTTGGAGAAAGACATCAAGAGCCAGTGGTCTACTGGCTCTACCATCCTCTTGTGCATTTGCTGGGCAATTTGGCTGGACCACAACCACAGATGCTTTGAAGGAAAGGCAGAACCAATACACAAGCTTAAATACAAGGGCTTGTATTTTCTGGCTTATTTGTGTAAATACTGAAAAGTATATGACAAGCACAGTTTTTCAGAATCCCACAGCTCCCCCCATTTGTAATAGGAATTGAATTTTCGCTTGTACACACTTGCACCTACTTGGTGCAGTTTTACATGCATAAAATGCTTTATTTATCAAAAGTATCTCAAGTCAGATTAGGTTAACTGTTTTATCTCCACTCCCAACCAAATTACATCACATGGAACAGGAAGAATGTATATAAATATAGTGAATTTCCTTCAGAGATGCATAAACAACGGAGTACACGAAAGGAATAACTTAGATCAGATGATAGGACAATGATTAGATGTAAAAATATTCTGGTAAAACAATAAGGAACAGGTAGATGAATACAACAAAGAAGTCGTATACTCTAGACTCTAGAGTAAATAGTTATTAATGAGTAATTAGCTACCAAATTGACCCAAATGCGTCAGTGATTACTAGTAGGCTTCATACTTCTGTCTGTCTTCTGAGTGGCCTTAATACCTTATTGGCACCACATGCCGTCCCATAAACAGCTATATCTAAGAAATTTTTGAGGTCCCCATGCCATCCACATCCACAGTCTACCATCCTCGTTGTCCCATGTATTAACCTTCAAGCTCTAATATCAAGAATCAAATGCTCACAACCTCTAAAATCTCCTCTCTACGCAAATATTGTATTACCCATTCTGATTTGTATCTCTTTCCTTACTTGTATATCCTCATCCCAAAAAAATAAATACATAGAGAAACTAAAGATACATGTGGTTACAAGCAATTCAAAACCTGTATATCAAGTGTTTCATAGCATCTGAAAGGATCAAATAAAACATGCATGTATTTCTAAAAAATCTAAAAAACAACAAGGGTGAAATATGAATCTATTAGGTCGCAACCATATCATGCAAAGCGGAAGGCAAATACAATCCTCTACAATGAGTAGTATTATTCAATCTCTACATATTAAATAAGCAACAAACAAAACCAGAAGGAAGCCACACCTCATCATTACTATTTCAAGCATTTGCTGATCCGTTGCATTAGGTGGAGCCTTCTGACCCTTTGTCTGCTCAGTGAAAGCTTGCAGCATTCTGCAAATCAATATCAAACCAATATTATTGTAACCGGTTTATCCCAAAGCACCAAATGCATAAGAGAAATCAGTTTTTTGCACTTACGAAAAGAAGACAAGACAGGAACCATTAAAAGAGTGAAAGAGAACAAGCACTGCTAGAGCATCATATTGACCATAAAGCAGCATGGTGTTTCTCAACAAGGATCACGTATAATATTCTACAAAAAATGTTAAATGCTAATAGAATACACAGCATTTTCCGGCCAAAACAAACTGGAGAAACATCTATTACGGAGGAGTTACAACCACATAGAGCTTCTTAAGAACTTCAAAAAAAAAAACAGAGAGTTTCTTACGAAAATATATAAAAGAGCATGTCCAACTTAGAACCTTCTTCTCCCCGTAAGACTACTTCTGTGTCATTGCTAAGAGTATTGACCAGGAAAAACAGTCCAAAACCTAGGAGTATATGGATTGTATAGAAGTCCAGTAACTTCCAATATTTTTTTCAGATATAAAAAATGGAAGTACAAGTATAATAAAAGCAACTCATTAGTAAAGCATACCACTGTATCTTGTGACCTATCTGAGTCTGCATATTGAGCACAAGATGTAAACGAAGTTGTAGTTGACTAAACTAACCTGTGTAGAGAGTCAGCAGTTAACTGCACTTCCTCAGGTTCCATTGCACCCTTCTGCCTCTTCCGGAAAGTGTAGAAAAGATCGTCTCTAATAGAGAGAAGCTGGTGAAAACAAGAGCTATTTAGCACAAAAACCCACTAACACATAACTCAAATATAAGATCTCGCCTTATCTAACCTGCTGAACCTATGTCAGCAAAAATAGACAAAAAATAGAAGAGATCAAGAGTTTCATCATTTCAAAAGTCCATCAGAATGCAAAGATCATTAAAATATGCTAGATATGCTATCTCATTCTCAGAGAATAAATGAGAATTAAAATGTAAGATGGAAAAAAAAAAACAGACGAACAAGAGTTAAAGAAGTGTTTCTTAGAACGTGTGATCAGACAAACAGAAATAGAAAAATCAAGGAGCGAATATTCTCCTAGTGTAATATTCATGTACAATGTAAGAATCGACATATTTAAGAAGATTCAAAAAATCAAAATAATTTTGACCTGGTATCAACAAGAAAGAAATCAATATTGTCCAAAAGTTACAGACTAATATGATATTAAACATAAATCAAGAATTTTATGCTCTCATTAAAACTTGAAAAAGTCCTAGATCTATGCGGTCAGGAAATGTGTGTTCTAGTCCGATTCATGTGCATTATAGATGTTAAGGATTTACACAACCAACACAACAAATTTGGCATTGAAGCATAGTTGCTTGATTACCGGTTGCTCTACATGGTCATTCCAGAAGCTACGTGTTGAGTCCTTTGCCTCACGAATCCAATTGTCAATGTCAGAGCTTCCTACCAAACTGCTATGGCGAAGCAACCATAATGAACAAATAGAGATGCCGACAATCCCACAGGTATACGGTATCCAGTAACGAGTAACTCTCCTGGGCTTTCGGTGAATTGTAACCTTCAAAATTAATGGCAAACAAACAGTCCTCAAAAATCTGATAAAAAGGTCCTCAAAGGAAGAGTCAAACTACAAATATATTATGATAACATAGTGCTTTTCCAACACATTTGTGGGGGAACCTTTTATTAAACTTACTGGAACCAAAAGGCTTTAAGGAAGCATTACAACAACAACAACAACAACAACAACAACCCAGTAAAATCTCACCAGTGGGGTCTGGGGAAGGTAGAGTGTACGCAGACCTTACCCCTATCCCAGAGGGGGTAGAGAGGCTTTAAGGAAGCATTATATTTATGAATTGCCACAGCTTAATTGTCCTGATCTAGCCAACCACTAAACTTCCTTCTGTCTAAAGTTAGCAGCAAACCCACCATCCAAAACAATACGAGAATATGAGTCCTGTATGTGTGTAATTACAACCCAAGAGCCAAAAGAAAGAGAGAAAAGAAAAGAGAAACATCAAGAGATTAAACCTGGCCAGATACAGATAAAGATTTAAAACTGTGATAAAGAGAATAACAAAGCTCTTTTGCAAATCCAGATTTGTGTTTCTTCGCTTTTGTTTCTTTTGCTTCGGTAATAACTGATCAAGTTCTAGTCTCCTTAAGTTGCTCGCTTTGCTTCATCACCCTCATTTTCAACCTCTTGATTTTCACTTTCTTCCCTCATCTTTTATCAACTTTGAACAGAAACCTCCTAGAACTTTCCTAATGAAAGCCAAAAGACAGCCCTAGTATCAGTTTAAACATCACTCTGCCAAGCACCCGTTTAAAGTTAAAAAGATATTAGGATCATAATTTCCAGGCATATGACAGCAATGAGCTGCATTGAATAGAAGCAAAATCCCTTGTTTCCCCCCTCAATAAGATAGCCTCCTGATAACTGCAGCAAACATCAGTTATGCCAATTTTTTTCCACAATGTTACCTAATACAACCTAATCAGGTAATTCTGACATCTAAAATAAACAAGTTTCACTAGATGCAAAGCAAGCGTAATCCACTTAAATAATAACTTCTAAGAAAAACAACCTCCACTAGATGCAACCCTAATATATCCCACTTCATAACAGCTTGATAACTCATAATTAAGATAAATCTTGGCAATTAAAAAGAGATTTTAATGAGAGTAACAAATCAGTTGGATTTCTAAAGTAAGATACTATTGTCCATTCATGTTCTTGTATTGTTTACTTTGCGGACAGATTTATGCATCTGCTTTGTACCTTGACAAAGTATAAAATCATTGCACAGGAGATCTATCCAAGACATGCCATTCAACAAAACAATTGCATGATATTGGTATGGGAACTAAAAAACCGATATTGAGGCGACGCACTCAGCGTGCTCGTATCAGATACTTGGGAGATGCTACTGATATTCAACAAACTATGTATTCTACTTTTCAAGAATTTTTTATTTTGTGACATGCGCATCCCTCTACCGGGATACATAAATCCTTCAAGGGGGGGCACCAGATAGAAACTTCACAACATTTTTGAAAAATAAAGTTGTGGGGTGATTTGTAACAACAAAAGTTTAGAATTAAAAACCTTATGGAGTGACCTAAATATACAGTTTTTGAATTTGATTTGAATTCTGTATGCTTGAGGAATATCTGTATTCGAATTTTCTTTCCATAGTTGAAATTTACGAATGCTTTTTGTACAAAATGTTGGTTAGAAATAAGGCCATGGAGATTTGAGAACACAAAACAAATGATGTATTCCAGATTAATACTGTATCCCTAATTTTACAATTTTCAAGACTTTGTGTTGTATCTCAACCACATACAGTATACTGTATCCCTAATTTTACAATTTTCAAGACTTTGTGTTGTATCCCAACCACATACATACTAACATATGTACTTCAGCTATACAGATCTTAGTTGACAACTAATTTCAAGGAATGACACGTATGTTATACAGCATCCCAGATAATTTGATGATGATGAAACTAAATCAAATGCTAAAACATTAAAAGATGAACAGAGCTTTAACATAAAAAAGATAAAGTTATCTCATTACAAGTCAGTAGGGAACTCTTACAATGGCAGCTAAATACGTGTTCAATCTGTCTATATTTTGGTAGATCAGATTGATGGCATCTCTAATCTCACAATCACTCCATCGAGAGCCTTCTTGATTTACTTCTGGAAGTTTCTCGAATATCAAGGGAAAAGAATAGCTTTCATCAACAGAAGAGCTTTGCTGTAGAATCAATTAATGGACAACGTCAAATACCAATATTTGACAAGCATGTAGCTAGCAAACAAATGTCATGTTCAAACATTTTAGGTGTGAAACCTTATCATTACACGATTTCCCTCACCTGGCGCATTGCATGGAAATGGCCAATTGATGCCTCCAACTTAAGAAATAGATCATTCATTTCAACCAATAATGATGATAATGACTTCTCAGGATCCTTAACCAATTCTTCACCAGCTTTGTCAACCTTCATATAGACCTATAATATGCCAGGCAAGATTTAAATTGAGGATTTATTACCATACAGCTTTGAAATATACTTAAATCATCAAGCTATGCAACGTTAAACCGACTCCTTAGGGAGATTATTTCTTCCAAGAACATCCAACTAAGAAGCAAGATCTTAACTTGATAACCCAAAAAAAGAAGGGAACACCAATCCGTGGAATGCTATAAGACATGATGCCAAAACCAAAACTCTTCGCTCTCTAGTAATCTATATATCGACCAATCAAATTAAGTGAAAATTATTCAGTAATACTCACGTGAAGTAGGTTAAAAAACGTGCATATGTAAAGATGCATATCTTTAAGTTTCTGATTCAGATTAGTGATTACTTTTCTTATATCAAATTTCGAGTTTCCTATTCTTAACTGCTAACATATGTGCCATCATGTTTCCTTAACAATTAATGCAGAACTTAGTTTTACACGCTATATATTATTTGTTACTGCCCTCTCAAGATAGAGCCCTTGGGCACTGAGATGTGCGTCTACGCAATTTAGTGCTGCACTAAAGTGCCACCTAAGCTTAATGAAGTGCCCAACCTATGGTACACATAGCAAAGAGCTTTTAACTAGAAAGACAAAAACTCATCTCAATCATAGCCATCTTAGGACGTTTATAAAAGTGATTAAAAACATATTGTTTATTCCAGAAAGTGACATACTTTACAGGGACAATTCCTAGTGAAGAGATATAAATGGAGAAAAGGTTATGAGAAATTTATGGAAATCATCTCATAGATATATTGCAACTATGAAAGCAAAAAAATACTGTGTAAGGCAGAACAATGTGTCTGGTATGAAGGCTGGGATATGGACTGATAGAGAACTGCACTGCAAAATGTCAAGTAAACCAAAAAGGAAAATCAAAATTGAAGGATCATCTTGTGGACGAATTACAGTATCCAACTGGACCCTAAACTTGAAAAGTTTCAGTTCCTACCCTTTTGGTTAGAAGCTCAGCAACTCTTAAGGTATCAAAAACAAATGGCTCAGACATTCATTTCCTTTCTACACAACCATAATAGATGTACATAAACCAGCATGGGATGAGAAAACCAGTAAAGGGAACACTTTTTTCTTTAATAATGGGAACACTCTTACAGCATTGATGGAATAAACTACCAACTAATGTTATATGATTAATCGTTCACTTGATAAGCGACTCACCTGTGCCAAAAATGTAGCCAAACGATATCTTAAGCTACTTAAGAAATTTATCCTCTCGGATATATAAGAAGATGCCAAACAATATGTATGTTGCACCCCAGAACCTTCACCAACACAATCGCGTATCAGCTGAGCTGTTCCATTGAGAAATGCCGATGGTCCTCTCTCACATATCATGAAGTATGCTTTTAGAGCATTTGATCCCTGAAATTGTACATACATAACAATTCACTTGAATTCTGTTTGAAAAAAAGAATATATAAGTATATAGTTTCAAACAAACAAAATAGCTAACCTCTGCTTTAGATTGCCAATATTCTAAGTTCTTCTGGACATAATGCAAATTTAGAAAGACGCACTCCATAATGTCCTCCAATGTACCAACAATTTTAGATGCCTCACATACAACCCTGCATCTTAGTGATCCCCAGCTTAGAAACTTTTCTTATGAACAAATTGTTCTCTCATCCTTCAGTACTAAAGATATATTTTTTAAAAATTTCAACACCCACACACATATATATATATATATATATATATATATATATATATATATATATATATATATATATATATATATATATATATATATATATATATATATATATATATAATGCACATATAAAACACACGCATATTTATATTTATATATTCTATCCCTGGATAATGCACATATGAAATGATAAATTTGGAGAGTAGAAAGGACTTACGTAGAAGATTCAGGGGAAGAAGAGGAGGAAGGGAAAGGAAGCGGGAGACAACTCTTTTTACGACGTCGTTTACTGGCGCCTGAGCTGCTGCCACGGTAGAAATTGGAAATTCTGTTGACGAAATTAGTCGCCGGAAAGTAGTTGGAAATTCGATTCAAAAGGTAGTCAGTGTAGACGGAGATAGTAGTAGGTTTTACGCCCATTCCGGCGTTTTCCGGCGGCGGAGAATCCATTGCTGAGTTCACTGAGTTGACCAACGCCGGTGATCGGGAAAATGAGCACGCAGAGCTTGTGTCGACTTAGCTGAATTTAAAATACCTGGAAACACTTTTTAAAAACGTTGAGGCTGAATTTTAAACAGTGTTTGGATAGAAATTGGAAAAATAGCACCTTTCCATTTTAGAAAAGTAGATATTGATACAAAACTTTTACTCCCTACGTCCTATTTTATGTGAACATTTACTATTTGAAAAGTCAAAAAAAGTTTTTGTGCTATGACTTTTTATTTTAAATATTTTAAATTATTGATTATTGTAATTTAAAATATTTTTTACAATTTTTAAACATATAAGTTTTATTTTAACAAATTTTAAGATTTCATGTTTGAATTTACGTAATTTGACCCTCGTACACTAAATCGCATCATCTAAAATGGAACAATGGAGTAATTCAAAATTAATGTAATTATGAAAATTAATTTATATTTTAACTCATAGTAAGTTGTAAGATTTAAAATATACGATATCACTTTTTTTTATTTAAGCAAAAAAGCATAAGATTTTGAATAATCCCAATTATTAAATTAAATAAATAATAGAATATTTATTATAATTAGAATAAAGTCAGTAATTGAAACATGAAAAAAAATGATAAAATTATAAAAGTTGGAAGAAAATTAATAATTTTCTGTCGCCTACGGCTTGTTTGGATAGTTGTTACCTATTATATTGTTTCGTGTTGTTACTTTAAGTGAAAGTACCAGTTATGTCAGCCCATAAGCAAATGAGTACAACAAATAGTCAATTTATAAAATATTACCAATATTAGTCAAATGCTGCCAATATTAGCCATATTCTATCAACAATAGTCAATTAGCTATTTGTAGCAAAACAATTATCAAAATTTTACTTTTTTTTGAGTGGGTGTTGTTGGAATGAATTGAGTACATCTTAAGAAGTTTGACCCTCAATTTTGGAATAATTTGGTGGAGTTTTGAGGTGGTTTGAATTAAAAATTTGAAGCAGAAGATGAACATGAAAAAAGATGATATGTGTATCACACTGTGTATTATTTGTGGATCAAATATATATCACATGTATATCCATGCATACCTATGTGATATACATTGTGTGATACATGTTTCATACATGTGTCGTAGAAGAATTTTTTAAACTCAATTTTAACAGTGAATTTTGATACCAAATCAATCCAAATCACTTTCAATCTTACTCAAAATTTGTATATTGACTCATCTATATGTTTTCAATGAATTCCAACCATACCCATTGGAAAAGGTCCATTTTTGCTTAGATTTTTGAAATCTTATACATTTTTCTATTTGTGTTTTATCACCTTGTTTGCTACCTTATCCATGAAATTTTCCTTTCCGTCTTTGCCAAGGGCGGAACTATGTTGGCTCAAGGATGGTCAACTGAACACGCTTCGCCGAAAAGACTATACTATGTATAATGTAAAATATTACTTATTATTGATTAAAAATAGGCATTGAACACCCTTGCATAGCCTGCTGGCAAAAGCTGTTCAAAATTTGAACACCCTTATTGAATTTTCTGATTTCGCCAATAGTCTTTGCG
This sequence comes from Nicotiana paniculata, assembly GCA_005239505.1. NCBI lineage: Eukaryota > Viridiplantae > Streptophyta > Magnoliopsida > Solanales > Solanaceae > Nicotiana > Nicotiana paniculata. Next base: position 56,093 of record ML351100.1, on the reverse strand, counting down.
TATGACTATTGGAGAGAAAAAATTCTTATTTTATCTCAATTTTCAATTTTTGTATGCACTTGATTAGTTTTGGCTAGAAGTTGGTAAGTATGGGCTTATTTTGCACATTTTCGTAGCGGAAATGATATCAGGTAGCCACTTTTAAAAATGTAGTTTAAAATATATTTATAACTTATGATGTATTTAACGATTAGTCAATTTTGCTCAAATTTCAGGTCACGACGTCCTAGAACTTAAATCTTAAAATTTAAATTTTAGGACATCGTATCCAAAAGTTCAAAAATTATGTCCAGAAGTTCGAATCTTATGTCCTGAGTTTTAAATTAGTAGTTCAGAAATTCAGGACACTTAGTCTTGAATTTTAAATTTGCAGCTCGAAAATTCAGGACACTTAAATTTTCAAATATAAAACCTATTAACTATTATACTAATAAAAATATAACTACTAATGATGTAAGCAAACCAAGCACCACACTAGGGGTGTGCATTCAATATTCGGTTCGATTTTGCGATATTCAATTTTCAGTTTCGAAAAAGTGCGATCCAATCCGAACCAAAATAAGTTTAGTTTTCTCTTTTTAGGTTTTTTCGGTTGTTCGATTATGTCATATAAGATAATTATCATAATTGAATATTAAAATTTTGTGGCGAAAAAAATATATAGAATGAGAAGTAATAATATGAAATCTCATTAATATAATTTCTAATATTAGTCACGGGTAAATATTTTAAAATAGAATATTTAAAAATAAAATGTCTAAGCATGAAAATTTAAATCATAATCCAAGTTTAAATGAGATTAATTATTGCTCCCAAATACTAAAACCAGAAGAAACAGTGAAACTTTCGACGAAAGCGTCGCAATTAAAATAATACTTGGTACAAATGGGCAAGTAAGTAAGCCAAGTTGAAAGTAATAAAACACTCAAACACTAACTCCCGTAAATAGAATGTTACACACACATATATGTGTGTATTAAATATTTTGGGTTTTTTCATTTTCAAATTTTATTTTCTTAAATCTGAAACCAACCCAAAAAGATTAAAATTTTAATTTCTCAATTCGAAACAATCCAAAAAAAACTTAAAAAGTAATCCAAATTAAAAATTTAATTTGGTTCATTTTGATTTTTCAATTTAATTCGAATAGTGCACACCCATACCCTGCACTATCATTTTCCTTCCAATCTAAAATATACTAATTTCAAAAACAGTGTTCCAAATCTTGGCCAAGATTTTGGCTTCTGTTTTTTAAAAAAAATTTGAAAACATTATTTGTTTATGAAATATAATCATTTCTGGGGAAAAAGTCAAATATTTTCAAGTTTTCAAAAACTGGTTTAGAGGTAGTTTTTGGGTGAAACTTTTTCTTCCGCTCACAAAATTTCAACTTTTCTTCAAATAAAATGCATGTCCAAACACTACTTCAACTTTGAAAATTTTTCAACACAACTTCAAAAACTCTTTTTGAAATTTCAATCAAATTTATGTCCAAACACAACTTCAACTTTCAAAAATTCTCAACACAACTTCAAAAACTTTTTTTTGAAATTTCAATCAAATTTATGTCCAAACACTAGCATAAATAATTTGAGATTGTCACGACCCAAATTTCATTAAAGGTCGTGATGACGCCTAACACCACTGTCTGGAAAGCCATAATAAATGATTGCCTTAATTACTCATTTTAGTATTTGAAATCATAGTTTTCTTTAATTACATAGTACAAAATGGGATTTACAAGTGAATAAAAAGTATTTTCGCAACTACATTGATGAATAACCCGTAAGCATCCCCAAACCCTGGTGTCACAAGTGCATGAGCATCAATAGGAAGTAAAATAAAATACAGCATATGTCCGGAATACAAATTAGACATGAAAATATAAATAACTCTGAGGGAGACTATGCTGGCTGCAGATCGTAATATGTAATGCAGCTCACGCTAAGTCCCCGCATCATCCGCGCCTCCGCGTCCAAAGGACCACCAGACATAAATGTACCTGCACAAAAAATGTGCAGCAAGTGTAGTATACTAAATCAACGTGTAACCAGTAAGTATTTAGCTTAACCCCACAGGAGTAGTGACGAGGGGTCGATATCGACACTTACTAGTGGTCCATAATATCAGGTACAGTAAGGAGGTGAACAAATATGAGGCAGAGTAAATAAATGAAATAAACATGTGTAAATATACGTGTGTGTATATATATATATATATATATATATGTGTGTGTGTGTGTGTGTGTGTGTGTGTAATGGACCTCACCAAATAGGTTGTTATAATTCAAATCAGAAAAAACTCACAGGTACACTGGCTTCTCGTCAAATATTACGCACGATTCCATGAGGATATTTTTATAGAAATGCCGAGGCGTAGAACCCGATCCCATCATAATCTGTGCACTGCCGAGGGTCGAACAACATGAGCCATAGATGGATCTATTAAACTGCCGAGGCGAACGGCCCACTCCCATGAGAGTGTGGTACATAAATCTTGCCGAGGCGAACAACCTGATCCCATTAGAATAAGAACCTTAAACGGTCCTTGATCCCCACTCATGAATAAACGTGTGAGTTATATTTTTTTTAAAGAAAAATCGTTCGATGAAAATGCTTAACACGTGAGAAATCCATAAGAGGAACGCCATTATTCCGTGGCAAATCATGAAACTCGCGAAATCTCTACAGTAGCAAGCCTATCACTCTACGCATGTCTAGTCTCAAGTCGTAATGCGAAATAAAAGAATTAAACGAGCAAGTATAATACCTATAGTACAAGTACAACATGGTGTGAACCTAAGTCTACCCGGACAATAACATGAATCTAACTACGTACAGACTCTCATCACCTCGCGTGTACGTAGTCCTTGCAACAAGTTACACATATTAAATATATCACCTAGGGGTAGTTTCCCCCCTCACAGAGTTAGACAAGAAACTTACCTCGCTCCGAAGTTTCGCAACCGGCTCCAACGCCGCTCTAACACCTCAAACCGATGCCCGTCGCTCCAAAACTAGTCAATCAATGTGCAAGTCCATAAATATATACTCAAATGCTTATTATAAATCAAATTATAACAATCTCCAACTCTGCTCGAAGAATCGATAAGGCAATCCTCGGTTCCACATGCCCGGATTCCGAAAATATTCGAAGATAACCATTACCCATAACATTAAAAACTAAAATATATAATTTACTCTCAATTCCATGTCCAATTTCATGATCGAAATCCAAAAATATCAATTTTTACGTTTCTTTTAAATCTCACAATTTCTATCAATTTTCATGCTTGAATCCATGTAAAAACCATGTATTTAACTCACAATATGAAGAAATCACTTTCCCATTATAGTTGATGAAGATGGTCCAAAAGTGCTCCAAAATCGGCTCTCATGGACAAAATGAGATGAAAATGGGCCAAACCCCCGTTTTTAAAGAAGCCTCACTGCCCAACACGAATTCCGCTTTTGCGGTGACAAGGTCGCTTCTGCGGCTCCAAGTCTCGCACCTGTGAGAAACCAAGCAAGGTCGTTGGCCGCTTCTGCGGGCCTCACGCGCATCTGCGCTGGCCACTCTGCAGGTGCGGTCTCGCTTCTGCGGCGAGAGGACCGCATATGCAGTCTCAACACTGCCCAACAAAAATCCGCATATGCGCCCCTTTTGGCCGCTTCTGCGGATCGGCACTTGTGGCCAAAACCTTGCAGGTGCGGTTACACCATACGACAGCAACTCCAACATTCCTCCAAGCCCAAACTCGATTCGTTTACCATCTAGAATCCACTCGGAGCCCTCGGGACCTCAACCAATCACACTAACCAGTTCCAAAATATGTTACACGGATCTACTCTAGGCCTCAAATCACATCAAACAACGTCGAAATCGCGAATCACACCCCAATTCAAGCTTAATGAACTTTAGAACTTCAAATTTCTACATTCGATGTCGAAACCTATCAAATCACGTCCGATTGACCTCAAATTTTGCACACAAGTCACATTCCACATTACAGACCTACTCCAACTTCCAAAATCAGAATTCGATCCCGATATGAAAAAGTCCACTCCCGGTCAAACTTTCCAAAAACCTTTAAATTTCCAACTTTTTCCAAATGACCTACGAACCTCCAAATCCATACTCGGACACGCTCCTAAGACCAAAATCACCATACGAAGCTATTCCTAGACTCGAAATATCGATAACATTGAAATGCACTTCAACCCAAATTTATGAAATCCATCCAAAATACCAACTTTCCACAATTGGTGCCGAAGCACTCGGATTAGGGTTCCGGGAGTTGGGGTAGTTTTGTGGCATCATTTGTGACTTGTGTACAAAATTTGACGCTAATCAGATGTGATCTGATAGGTTTCAGTATCGTTTGTAGAAGTTAGAATTTCCTTAGTTTCAATAGGCTTGAATTGGAGTGTGAGTCGTGTTTTTGATGTTGTTTGATGTGATTTGAGGACTCGACTAAGTTTGTATCATGTTTTAGGACTTGTGGTATAACTGGTTGAGTTACCGGGGGCCTCGGGTGGAGTTTGGATGGTTAACAGATCAAATTTGGACTTTGGATGATTCTTGAAATTGGGAGTCTGCTGGTGTAATCACACATGTGGATTTTTTATCGTAGGTGCGAGCTTGCAGAAGCGAGCGTAGCAGCGGAAAAGAGAGAGTGGGGCAGTGGCCGCAGGTGCAAAGGAAATTTCGCACCTGCGTGATTGCAGATGCGGATGAGGGGTCGCAGAAGCGCAGGTGTCCACAGAAGCAGACTGCTTCTCGCAGAAGCGAGTCTGCAAAAGCGGAAGTACGCTCGCAGAAGTGGAGGCAGTGGAGCCTAGGCAGGACCACATAAGTGATGGATTTTTCGCAAATGGGGAAACACAGACGTGGTTAAGTTTCCGCAGGAGCAAAAAGGATGGACAAAACCTTAAATTCAAGGGTTCACAATTTTCTTTCATTTTTAACATTTCAAGATTGGGATTAGGCGATTTTTGAGAGGGATTTCGATGGGATTCTTGAGATAAGTCACTTGTAATTATTTTTATGCAATAATTGTGTTTCAACTTTGAATTCCCACCTCGTTGGTATGTTTTCGAGATGTAATTTTGGGGTTGAGGTAGGGAATTGGAGAGTTTAATTTGGGGATTTGAGTGGCGATTTAGTGTCTGATTTTGGTAAATTTGGTATGGTTAGACTCGTGACAGAATGGGCTTCTAAATTTTGTGACTTTTATTGGATTCTGAGACATGGTCCCGGGGGCCGGCTTTTGAGTCGACTTTTTGATTTTTGATTAATAACTTAGTATTTTCTTATGAAATTGATTCCTTTAGCCCGTGTTGATTGTGTCGAACTATTTATGGCTAGCTTCGAGTCATTTGGAGGCCGATTCGCGAGGCAAAGGCTTAGTGGAATAGAAAATTTGCACGGTTTGAGGTAAGTAACATTTCTAAATTTGGTTCTGAGGGTATAAATCCCTGAATTACGTGTTATATGATTGGTATGGAGGTGAAACACATACTAGGTGACAGGCGTGTGGGCGTAAACCATAGTAATTGTGACTTAATTATTCCTGTGGAGTTACATAATCAGATAATCATGTCAATACCCACATACCCTCCACATGTTAGAGAAATTGAGTTGCGACTCATGTTAAAAACATACTTAGGCCAGGCGCCGATATTTTTGGGACCCACAGAGGTCATGTTGATGTTGAATTACTTGTTTAAATTACAATTATGTAATCAGTCACATCTATCATGGCATATTATATCTTAGTCTCTGTTTCCATTCATTGATACATCATATCATCATGTCGGGCTAGTTTTCATGACGTTGTGAGCCAGAGAGACAAGAGAGGTTAATGACTGAGTGAGGAAGAGGCCTGATTTTGAGTGATATTCATGGGATGGAGTTGCACGCCATAACATGTATTATTGATTTATGCCTGGATTTGGATCATTATAGCGCTTGGGCTGAAGGAGCCCCTCCGGAGTCTGCACACCCACTGTGAGAATAGTTGATAGTATATTGAGGGATGGATCTTCCCTGGGCATGGATCTTGCCTAATTATTTATATTGAGGGATGGATCATCTATGGCTGGATTGGCCCTATACAGTACCGAGTGACTGATTGTCGATTGATCTTTATATTGAGGGATGAATCTTCCTTAGGCTGGATTGGCCATATACAATACTGAGTGATTGAGTATTCAGATAGTGTGAGTTCACGAGATTTCCATGGTAGTACAACACCATACAACATGTACATTGGCATGTAGATATCGAGATGTCACATTCCTCATATCACTCTGAGTTGATCCATTTTTTGTTGTTGTATTGAGTTATCTGTGGAACTGGAAAACATGCCTACATATCTGTACTGTTAATTTTGTTTCGAACTTTACCTTTTGAGCCCGTCACTACTTTCAATCCAGTAGTTAGTCTTGTTACTTACTGGTTTGGTTGTACTCACGCTACACCTTGCACCTTGTATGCAGATTCAGGCATTCCCGGGCACGACGGTCGTTGATTGCGGAGTCTAGACATTTGGAGATCATCGAGGTAGCTGCTGGGCGTTGGCAGACCTTGACTCTCATCCTTTATCTTTCATGTTATTTATTTTAGTTTTATTTTCTGGACTATGTACCAGACTATATCTTTATGTAGATGCGCATGTACTCGGTGACACCCCAATTTTTGGGAGAGATTATATATTGAGTTATGACTTCCTGTTCTATTTTTAAAGGATTTACTTTTAACATATCTTTCAAGTTTTAAGGTATTATAAATGTCTGAATAGTCGGCTTGCCTAGTACTACGAAAGGTGCCATCACGACTGGTTTATTTTGGGTCGTGACAAGTTGGTATCAGAGCCTAGTTTACGTAGGTCTTACGAGTCATGAGCAGGTTTAGTAGAGTCTTGCGGATCTGTTCGGATATGTCTGTACTTATCTTTGAGAGGCTTCCAAACCCTTAGGAAACTTCACATTCTTGTATTCTTGTCGTACATATTTGTTGATTTCAGTCACTAAATTTTTGTTGTTCTATTCTCCCACAGATGATGAGGACACGTACTACCGGTCAGGACATACAACCACCAGTACCACCAGCCAGGGCCACGAAAGGCCGAGGTCGAGGTAGGGGTCGCGGTAGGGGCAGAGGTGAAGCCCGTACAACAGCTAGAGCAGCACCTGCAGATCTACCAGTGGCTCCAACTCAGGAGCATGTTCCAAATGTGGTTGAGCCAGCGGGGCCAGCTCAGGCACCATTTGTGCCCATTGTCTTTCCATGCCTTCAGAAGGCTTTGGCCCAGATATTGACTGATTGCACTGGCCTTGCTCAGGTGGTTTTGGCTCAGGCTGCACCAGCCACTTCTCAGGCCGGGGGAGGTACTCATACTCCTGTCGCCCGTACTAGAAAGCAGGTAATGCAGGGACTTTAGATACGGTCGGGGAGGGGGGGGGGGTACTACCAGCGCAACCAATTGCAGCCACTCAAAACCAGGTGGGTCCCGTTATGACTGATTATGAGCAGAAGAGACTGGAGATATTTGGGAGACTCCAGACTCTAGCATTCAGTGGGCTGATTCTTAGGATGCCCAAGACTTTTTGGACTGGTGCCAGCGGATTCTTCGCACGACAGGTATTCTGGAGACCAATGGCTCATTCACTACTTTTTAGTTTACTAGGGCTGCCGTCAGATGGTGGGAGGCTTATGAGAGGCTCATGCTAGCCGGTGAAACACCACTTACATGGCGTGAGTTCTCCATTCTCTTCTTGGAGAAGTTCGTTCCATAGTCTTAGAGGAAGGAGTTGTGCAAACGATTTGAGTAGCTATGTCAGGATGGCATGTCCATGACCCATATGAGATGAGGTTTTGTGAGTTGGCTCGTCATGCAGTTTGGTCATCCCACGATAGGGAGAGGATTAGGAGGTTCATTGATGGCCTCACGTATCACTTGCGGTTAGTTATGGCTCGAGAGAGGGTATCCGGTGCTACTTTTGATGAGGTGGTTGATAGTGCTCGACAGATATAGATGGTCTGTAGTGAGGAGCGTGAGGAGAGGGAAGCCAAGAGGCCTCGAGGTTCGGGTGGTCCCAGTGGTGTTCATTCTAGGGGACAGTCTTACCACAATAGGGGTCGTCATTATAGGCCTGCTCAGATGGCTCGTCCATGTCACACCCCAACCCCGAGAAGCGCGATCGGCTCTCAACCGAGCGGGCCTGGTCAAGCAAGCCTGTTAGACACTTTCTACCCAACTCACTTATGATAAGAGAATGCATGTTTTTATTAGCTAAATAGTAGAAGGACCATATATATATATAGACATTACTAATTCATTTCATTTTGCTACTTCCCTGTTAAGTTTGAAAATACATACATTTTGTGATTTAGTGGAACAAAAATCCAAAATACAACATAATCCGTTTGACCTTTATAGCACCCATATACAACCCACATAGCATCTACAGAGCCTTTAAAGATACAAAAGAGTGTAAAGAAGGTGTCGGCAACAAGGCCCCGACTATACCTAAAAAGGTACAACAATATAAATAAAAGATATATTACATGACCCCGGAATGAAATGGGGATCACCGAGTCCACTGAGAAGAGGATTCAACACCTGTCTGTGATCAATACTGTCAGCTATGGAACCACCTGCATCCATTTAAAGATGCAGCTCCCCCAGCAAAAAGGACATTAGTACCGTCGAATAGTACTAGTATGTAAAATAAACACCATTTCAATAAAATGAATAGTAACACAAGGGAAACAATTAAGAAGAAATATGAGTTGTAAGTAACACTAAAACGTCAAGTTAAAGATCACTTAGATTTTCAAGTCAATTGCCACGTTATTAGGTTGGATGGTTTTTAATGCCAATATACCACAATCCACCATACCATCGTGTTCTTATACGGAGTCCGATCTCGGCCCGATCGGCTAAAAAATCTCATTTGAGACATCAACCATATTCACTATTTCATTAACAATACCACCGTGTTATTACACAGAGTCTGATCTCGGCCCGGTCGGCTAAGCCATCTCATTTAAGACATCAACCATATTCACAATTTCACTCACACTACCACCGTGTTATTACACGAAGTTTGATCTCGGCACGATCGGCTAAGCCATCTCATTCGAGACATCAACCATTTCAATTGATCATCTTACTTCATATTTCTTTCCCATCTTTTCAGCACATTAGCACAAGTGGCTTTAATTATAAAGTCGTTCTTGGAACTTGGCCTTATTTCATAATTCAAGTTCTTTTCCACATTCCAACATTATTATTATCATCAATAACAACACAGGTTTTCATTCAAGACTCTTGATTTCACATATGAGCAATTTAGAATTCAAGGCACATAGAGACTTTTCACACAATTTGGCATAACAGTCTTTAATCGAATATGACTTGAAGTCTAGGCATTTTATCAAATATTCTAAGTCTTGAACATTTCCTCAAATGACGAGATAACATGATGAAATCATGGGAATATGTATTACAGATATATTTGCAAAGCAAGCACATTCGGGATAACAATTTCTAGGACGTTCAATTTGGGACTTACGTCGATTGCATGAATACCATAGGATTCTATTCTAATAATAGGGGGTTTAGCCAACATACCTCAATGGAGACTCTTAAAACTCTAAGATGTTCCGGAGTATTAGCAACTTCAATCTATTTTAGCAATATAGCAAAATTGAACTCAAAATTAGGAAAATGATCATAATTCTAGCTCACTTGAGCATTCTATCAAACAATATGTGTGTATTAAGGTTTCATGGCCCTTTTATGAAAGACTCCATGATCTAAGCTCACCTACACCACTCTAGAATGGCAAGGCAAGGTCGATGTAGCTTTTACCCGATTGGATCGGGATTGAAATCCACAGGGAGTTAGATGATTGGAGTCGAGTTTCTATCCGATTTAGAAGTGTGAATTGTTCTTAATTAATCTTCTAAACATGGGTTGTTTTGATTCTATACTAAGTTTAATGCTAAAAAGTACTACTATCAAGCTAACTACAATATTTTTGTAGGATGTTATCAAATGTTTAAATGCACTAGGGATGCAACTTGCTCCTAGGCGAGTATCTAACGGGATCTAAAATCTAGGATAAACTTGTGGGTCATGGGCTAGTGATATAATCTCATACTAATTTATTCACCCAATACCACTTGGTAGTTTGGGTGACTTTGCCCGAATTGGCTTAGTAAAAAATAATTGGGTGATAAAGAAAGGAAAATGAAACGGCTCAAGTTGGGTATTACTATCTCTAGTTTCTACCCTTTAATTGGGGCTATCAATTCCTTGAATTCACCCCAATTCCTTGTTAGCTTAATTTACCTCAACTTGGGTTATCTTTCTCAAGAGTAACCCTAATCAAAGAGGCATGAATCAGTGTTTGCAACCACTAATTCAGTGAATTAAGCATGAAATAGACTAAATAACACAGACCTAATAACAACTAGACCCTAAAATTGAAGACCCATTAGATACCCACACTAGGGTTGGGTCACAACCCTAGTTTATGGGTCTAGCAACTCATTTTCATGGAAGAAATCAAAATGGAAGATGAAATTAAAGCCATAGATGTTGATTACAAAGATAAAATCTAAGACTAAGAGTAGAATCTATGCTAAAATTACTCAAAAAGGTAAAAAGACACTATTCACGAGCTCCTTACAATTCGACTTGGTAGTTTTCTGAATTTGTTTTCGCTCTCAGTGGAAAACTGAACACCTCAGCGGATCTCAAAAGCGCGGCAACGAAATTTTAACGCTGATCGCGCTCTTATGGAGGATCATTTTAAGTAGCTCTCTGAACCTGGTATTCCGCTCCCAGCGGATTATTGAGCGCTCTAGCGGTTAGGAAAGCACGACCACGTAATTCTGGCGCTGTCAGCAATTCCAAAAGCTTCAAAACACAACTCTCTGAAGTTCAATCTGCGACCGCTGACAGAATTCCGCTACAGCGGAATGTCTTCCCCTGCAGCTTAATATCTTCGCTGTCAGCGCTTTTGTTGGGTTCCTGGGCTGTGCAAGTTTGGCTCCTGTTTGAGTTATTTTCATCCATTCTCCTCAATTTTACTCAAAACCTGCAATTTAAGCACTTTGCATTAGTTTTCGGGAGTACCTTAGTGCAATTTTGTCCCAAAGCCTAAGCAAACGAGAGAAAATAGTAGGTAGAAATGCCTAGTTATCAACTCCCCCAAACTTAAGCTTTTGCTTGTACTCAAGAAAACAAGGTAACTCTCACCTCCATAAGAAAAATAAAAAAGTATTTCAGTTGTTCAATTGTGACTTCATCAAGCTTCAATTGGGACTAACAATTACCCTCAACACAAATGCATTATTGACAACATTATGCAATAACTTTCTTAGATCACTAGGTCTAATGTGACACTAAAGCTTCAAGAGTTGACTCAATTCATCAAAAAGCTTCGCTCTCTCTCCCATAAGTCATTGTGGATCCCAGACTCTTTATCCTATACTCTTCCATGGGCTCATCTCACCATAAATAATGTATGCTCAAGATCGAGATTATCAAGAAGTGGGCTCTTCACTCTCAAAAGAATGCCACAAGTACGACTCTAAGTACCATAGGCTTGCCCCTTGTGTAAATCACCACTAATGTAAACTCGCTCAACTTGAGATCCTATAGGGCTTTAACGGGATGCCATGAAGGCTTTTTGGATTAAATTTGTGCATGATGAACTATGATAGAACATCTTTCCTTAAGAAATCCATTTTCACACTTTAGCTCATGTTTTTCTTGACTCTTTGAGTCATTTTCTTTCCTTGGGGGACTTAGAGAGACTCATTATCGCTCTTTCTTTTACTTGAAGCTCATTTTTCTCCTTTTTTATCATTCCACGCCTTGTCAACTTTGTTTCATTGAGTCCTTTCGACCTTCACTTTTTTTTGACTTGTTTCTTTTTGGCTTTTCAACCTTTTATTGGCCTTTACTTTTCCGAAAATTCCTTTCATCTCTTTGAATTTCCTCGTCTCTCCCCCAAACTTATGATCTTGACTATTCATCATGAGTGTTCAAGGAAAGAATCTGTTCCAAGATAGGGTCATTATAGAACGGATGAAGGTTTGTAACGTGGTTTTTGAACAAAAATAGGCTTAGGCTCAAAAGGGGTTGACTAAGGATACTATCATGGTAGGCTATGTAGGTCTTTAATTTCAAAAGGGAATCAAGGAGAGCCTATAATCACTTCACAAGTCGAGCTAACTCAAAATTTCGCCAAGAAAAACACTTGGGACAAGTTCTAGACTTTCTGGCACGACACTTGGGATATGCAATTCAAACCTCACCTCTCAAGCCATAGGATCGTTAAGGAAAATAGAGTCGAGGGCCCATAACAACCTTGGTTTAGATTGAAAACTCATCGATGGCTACAAATACCACTTGATGACAGTTATGGCCAACTCAAGACTCTACGGGTCACACTTAGAGCTAGACTCGACTACAAGTTGTCTCTAACCATGAGGTCAAAGGTAAATATGCCGGTGCCAAGTGAATCTTACTCGAATCACATATATTCATTGCTACCAAAGTAAAGGAAAAATAAAAACAAAATGAAAAACGGACTCAATCTCTTAAGAAGGTCGTCACACCGTCCGTCGTAGGGAAGAGACACCTGGTTCACACAATTTCCACCCGTGAAAAGAATCGTGGCCTTAATAAAACCAAGGGCTTATTGATAACGAAAAAGTAAAGAAGAAGCTATAAGTTCAAAAAGAAGCTACTAAGAGAAATAAGAAGCTAAACTATAAAGGAAAATAATAAATAATAAGTAAAAATAAATATGTACAATAGAGGGCTAAGACAAATATACATCAAAAGGAGGAATGAATATATACATGAGAACGGAAACTTTATATATACATACCAAAGGTAAAACAAACCAAAAGTACGGAAATGTAAATAAAGAAAAGGAAAACAGTATCAGGAGTTATTACAAACCAACCTATTTGAGTGTCTGAATCATCATCAAAATCATCAATAGAGGCCACCCCATCCAATAAAAATTAGCATTGCCCTCAATTCTAAATGCAAAAATATAGAATGGGGAAAGGGTGAGAGAGTAAGAGAGAACTCCCTACGATGCCTCAGTTTGCATGGGGGTCGGGGCAGCTGTGGAAGAAGGATCAGTGGAAGTCACTAGAGCTGGGTCTTGTGGCTGTGAAGAGGCCTCTCCCGATGGATCCTCGAGCTGGATCTCCATGTCATCAGTCCGAGGAATGGATCCTCTCCTCACTGGGGCTAAGGTGACTTCCTGTTCTGGTATCGGTGCTGCCTGATCTGCAGGGGAAGACTCTCCCATCAATAGATCAAGGGGGATGTCCTCTGTTTCTGTAAACTTGGCTGCGTCCCTTGCCAGCTCAGCCTGAGTCTTCTGTGTCTTCGCCTGGCTCTTCTTCATCTCATCCTGCATTTTCTTCATTTTCTTCACAGCCTTCCCTAAAAAATGGATCTCCCTCCCATGTGTGTCCAGGGTCTCCAATATATTCTTCTGGTTATCAACCAAGCTCTTCAAGGTCTCCTCCAATGTGTGAGGCAAGTGAATCTGTGCTGGAGCTGACTGGGTTGCAACGGCAGCGGAGAGATCCGTTAGCTTTGAAGAAACTACCTGCAGCCAGTTGGTGATACTGGTCAATGTCTGAGACACCCTCAGAGCAGTCTGAGGGTATGTGGAAGAAGTGGGAACGGAGACAGGGATGGTAGTAGAAAGACCATAGGAGGGATCCGGGATGGCAGCAACAGAGGAACCCTCCGCAATAGTAAAAGGCTTAGTAGCAGTAGAGGGCTCAACGGCAGTAGAGGTGGCAGAAGTGGTGGATTTTCTCTTGGCCTTGGGGTTGTCTGGGACTTTCAAGCTGTACCAGGATAACGATAATTTTGGCTTCACTTTATGATCAAAGTTCCTTCCCTCAACCCCCTGGTCCTAGAAGTACACAGTGAGGAAGTTTGGGAAGGGATATGAGTGCTCGTTCTTCTGGATTGTCCTGGTGATCACCCTAGCCATGATATTCCCGACGTTGATCAGGAACCCTACCATAATATCTCCCACAATAAGAACACGGGAGAGTGGCATGTCGTTGTCATACAAGGTGGGGTCTAATCTGCTGCATACAAATGTCGCCCATCCCTTTTCCTCAAAGCTCAAGGTGTTTTTGAAAATAGTGGCCCCTGCTGTCAGCCACGCTGGAGTGGTACCAGGAATAGCAATCACGGAGGCCAGCCACGGGCTAGCTAAATCACCCAACTCCACCTTCTCCAAGTATAGGGCCTCATCCTCATGGTTGAAACCAGCATAGCATTGAATGTCTCACCATTGAACAACACTTTCTTGTTTTGAACTTTGGTCAGGTATGTGCCCTTTTTGATGTGGGCAACATTAGCGTAGAATTCTTTGACAACAAATTCATTGGCCTCAGGAATGTTGCATGTGAAGAATTTCCACCCTATCCTTTCGTTGAACTGTCTTTTGATGTTGGGGTTGTGGGGAATAAGATCCCTCTCAATAAACGCTCTCCACAAAATAAGTGACCTCTGAGGCGACCAATATCTAAACTTGTGATAAAGCCGGTTCAGAGACAAACCGATCCTGCCACACTGTTGGATTTCTAGTCCTGAGTAACCCTCCTTCCTTTACTTGGGTGTCACCACCCCTGACATCATCTGGGGTATCATCGGAACTGTGAGTATCATCAGAGTATCAACATTGATCGAGGCACGTGTGGTGGTTGGAACTGCTGCACCAGTGTCTTGAGGGGGTGAAGAGTCACTAGATAAACCTACGATGTCTGAAGTGCCTGATGTTATAGGCTCGTTGATAAGACGCCTAGGTTGATTGAGCTTCTACCCGGGGTGCACCACTGTCCCCATACAAAACCTCCCGTGAGTGGACATAGTCACTGGACTCAGATGGGTCGGGAGTTGGCCTCCGAAGTGTTGCTTTGTTCCCTATCAGCTTTCTTGGGCCTAGGGGTGCTGCCGGATGTTTACCCCTACCATGACCCCTTGAAGAATCACCCCTTCCGGGTTGTTTGTCTGAGGCACCTCGTGAACGAACCATTATCTGCAAACATCTTAGTGTATGGTACACAAGGACGTAGTTGAAGCATAGATGTAAAGAATACAGAGGACAGGAATCAGTTGCAGACAGGCTGATCCGCTGTCAGCGGAAAAGGGACCGCTGCAGCGGAAAGTCCTCCGTTGTCAGCAGAAAAATGACCGCTGCAACGAAATTGTGGGTATCATAATACCCACTCTCTGATGTTGGAAACCGTTGAGCGTGGAAAAATGAGGGCGGCCATGGAAGTGTCACCCCTAGAGCGGAAAAACAAATGCGACCGTGGAATCAATAATATCATTCTATGTATCTCAACTCCACTGTCAGCGGAAAAGTGGCCGTTGTAGCGGAAAATCAACCGCTGTCAGCGGAATTACGGTTGCTGCAGCGAAAATGTTCATTCAAAAAGATTCAGCACCTAACAATCCGCTGACCGTGGATATTTGGTCCGCTGCAGTGAAATTCATTTTATACGGGCACTGACAACTTATTCAAAAACTAGGTTTAATCAACATCATAAAATTAGCCATGAAGCACTGGAGATTGATAACCCTATATCCCATTAGGCAACAATACTACATTACCCATTTATGATAACCCCTTTTTGTGAAACATGCTTAAGAATTAGGTCTGTAATTACCCCTTTTTAGAAAAGAAAATTAAGTAGAAACAAGTAACAAGAAGAAAATCTACAATTAAAAATCAAGAATTTGAACATTCCAATGTTTGACTCTATGTAGGATGCTAAATTGATACAATGATGAAGCTTAGATGCACAGTGAATAAATAATAAAGAGGTCTAGGACGTAAAATTGTGAAAAAGGGTAAAAGAAGGGGGTCCCCCTATACCGACCTACCAAGCGCGGCAGTAGAATTCTACCGCTAACCACACTTTTTCCTTCTTTGAAGAGCTGGGCAAGGATAAATTCCGCTGTCAGCGTAACTTTGAACGCTGCAGCGGAGAACGACCGCTGACAGTGGAATCTTGAACGCTGCAGCGGACTGAACTTCAGAGAGTTTCCATATCTGTTCCATTATTCCGCTAACGCGGATTAAAAACTGCTTCAGGGCAATGGCAACCGCTGACCGCAGAATTTTGTACGCGGCAACGATTTTTCCCAGCCTTAGCCCATTTCCCAGAGTGTGTTCCTGCACTGCATCAATCATTTCCTACACCAATCTCACAAACATGTTAGTCCAAGAAAATCTAATCTAAGAAGAAGAAATTAAAAAGAAAAAGAAAGAAAAAAAATCACTTGGGTTGCCTCCCAAGAAACGCCTGATTTAATGTCGCGGCACGGCAGGTTACCATGATCAAGTGAATTTCAACAAAGCCACCACGTGGCTATCCTCAAATTTTCCCAAGTAGTGCTTGACCCGATTCCCATTCACATAAAAGATTTCGCCATTCTTGTTCTTTAGATCAAGGGCACCAAAAGGTGTGACCAACACCACTTCAAAGGGAACGCTCCATTTGGATTTGAGCTTTCCCGGAAAGAGACGCAACCGGGAGTTGAAAAGTAGTACCAAATCACCCACTTTGAATTCCCGGTCCTTGGTATACTTGTCATGCAAATACTTCATTTTCTCCTTAAACAAATAATAACTTGCATAGGCGTGAAATCTAAACTCGTCAATCTCATTGAGATGATCAACACGAAGATTTGCAGCAGTGTCCCAATCCAAATTCAACTTCTTCAAGTCCCATAATGCATTGTGCTCTAGCTCAACCGGCAAGTGACATGCTTTACCATACACCAATCGGTACGGGGACATACCGGTCGGTGTCTTAAATACAATCCTATATGCCCATAGAGCATCATCAAGCTTTCTTGACCAATCGGTCCTATTGGCATTCACGGTTTTGGACAAGATGTTCTTGATTTCCCGATTTGAGACTTCAACTTGCCCACTAGCTTGAGTATGGTAGGGAGTGGACACTTTGTAATTTACCCTATACTTGGCAAGCAACTTATCAAAAGCCCTATTACAAAAATGAGATCCCCCGTCACTTGTGATTGCCCGAGGTATCCCACATCGTGTAAAAGTGTTCTTCTTGAGAAAACCAACTACACTCCGGACTTCATTATTGGGCAAGGCCACGGCCTCGACCCATTTAGAGACATAATCCACCGCCACGAGAATGTAGGTATTACCTCACGAACTAATGAAAAGGCCCATGAAGTCTATGCCCCACATATCAAATATATCAACTTCGAGGATTGTTGTGAGGGGCATTTCATCCTTCTTCGATATGCCACCCGCTCTTTGACACTCATCACATCTCTTCACCAATTCGCTTGCGTCCTTGTAAAAAGTTGGCTAATAAAACCCACAACTCAAAACTTTAGAAGCCGTCTTTGCCCCACCGTGATGACCGCCGTAGGGCGAGGAACGACAAGAATCAAGAATGGTCATTTGTTCTTCCTCGGGAACACACCGGCGAATAACTCCATCATTGAAAATTTTAAACAAGTAGGGATCATCCCAATAGTAATCCAAGTTGTCCCGTCTAAGCTTCTTCCTTTGGTTAGAAGAGAGATCACACGGGACAACAACGGTGACAAGAAAATTGGCGTTGTCCGCAAACCAAGGCATGTCATGAATGGAGACTGAAAGAAGCTGCTAATCTGGAAAAACATCATTAATCTCAAGACCATCATTTGGACTTCCTTGCTCCTCTAACCGGGACAAATGATCGGCAACTTTGATTTTCGCTCCCCTTTCTATCAACAATTTCAAGATCAAATTCTTGGAGCAACAAGACCCACCTCATAAGCCTAGCTTTTGAATCCTTCTTCCTCATCAAGTACCAGAGCGCCGCATGATCGTGTGAACAATCACCTTGGCGCCCATGAGATAGGGTCTAAATTTTTCCATTGCAAATACAAATGCTAACAATTCCTTTTCCGTAACGGTATAGTTAACCTGGGCATAGTTCATGGTTTTGCTTGCATAATAGACGGGGTGAAATATTTTGTTTACCCGTTTCCCCAAGATCGCTCCCATCGCCACGTCACTTGAGTCACACATAAGCTCAACGGGAGAGCTCCAATTTGGTACAGTGATGATAGGAGTGGTAGTTAACTTGTAATTCAACAACTCAAAGGATTTCATACATTCCTCGTTTAACTCAAACTTGGAATCCTTTCCAATCACTTGCATAGGGGATTTACCACTTTGGAAAAGTCTTTAATGAATCGCCGATAAAATCTCGCATGCCCAAGGAAAATTCAGACTCCCTTGACGGAAGTCGGAGGAGGAAACTTGGAAATAACTTTGATCTTGGCTTTATCCACTTCAATGCCATCTTTTGAGATTATGGTCGAGGACAATGCCCTCCTCGACCATGAAATGACATTTCTCCCAATTCAACACAAGATTAGTTTCTTCACACCGGGCGATAACTTTATCAAGATTTTGCAAACACTCCTCAAATGAGTCCCCAACCACACCTAAGTCATCCATGAAGACTGCAAGGAAGTCCTCCATCATATACGTGAATATTGACATCATGCACCGCTGAAATGTGGCGGGTGCATTGCACAATCCAAATGGAATTCTAGAGAAGGCAAAGGTCCCGTACGGGCAGGTGAAGGTTGTTTTCTCCTGATCTTATAGGGCTATGAGAATTTGGTTGTAGCCTGAATACCCATCCAAGAAACAATAGAAGGCCCGCCCAGCAAGTCTGTCAAGCATCTGGTCCAGAAATGGAAATGGAAAGTGATCCTTTCGGGTCACCTTGTTCAGCTTTCGGTAATCCATACAAACCCTCCAGCCAGTCACGGTCCGAGTGGGAATCAACTCATTTTTTTCGTTCTTCACCACGGTCATACCACCATTTTTCGTAACACACTGCACTGGTGAGGTCCAAGCACTATCAGAGATTGGATAAATAACCCCAACATCAAGTCATTTGATTATCTCCTTTTTGACCACCTCTTACATCGCCTCGTTCAACCTCCGTTGATGTTCCACAGACAGTTTTGCATCATCTTCATCAGCAACTAGGTCCCCAAAATATCACACCTCCGTACTATTTGGCTGCCGCATTGATTTGCATACATGGAAAACGACCTTTTCATCACCCACCCTGAAGGTGATGTCACTGGCCTCCATATCTACCAAGGCCTTCTCCGTTGCTAGGAAAGGCCTACCCAAGATAATCAACACTTCATAGTCGACTTCATAATCCAATATCACAAAATCCGCTGGCAAGATGAATTTGTCGACCCACACCAAAACATCATCAATGATACCCAAGGGTCGCTTCATAGTTCTATACGCCATTTGAAGCCGCATTGAAGTTTCTCTCGGTTTGCCAATTCCCAGGGTTTTAAATACAGAATAAGGCTTCAAATTGATACTAGCACCCAAGTCACTAGTGCCTTTGCAAAGTCCGCACTACCAATAGTGCAAGGGATAGGGAATGCTCTGGGATCCTCTACTTTGGGTTCCATTGAGTGCACAATTGCACTCACTTAGTGGGTCATCTTGATTGTTTTTCACTCCATGGATCTCTTCTTCTTCACCAAGTCTTTCATAAACTTGGCATACCCGGGCATTTGTTCAAGAGCCTCAACTAATGGTACATTGATAGCACACTCTTCATCATTTCTATGAACTTTTTGAACTGATTCTCATTCTTCTGCTAAGCCAATCTTTGAGTATAGGGAGGAGGAGGCCTAGGCAATGGATCCTTGGCTTTTGACACAACCGGCTTAGGTATGTCAATTACGTGTTCCCTAGACGGGTTCACGTCATTTTACGATTCCTCCTCATTGTCTTTGATGTCAACCCTCACTTCACAATTTATCGGCTCTTCAATCACTTGTTCAACCTCAATAGGGACTTCATATTGTTTCATATCATCATCATCACTAACAACCCTCTTTTGATTGGAAGAACTAGCCTCACCACCTCGACCACTCCTTGTAGTCACCGCCATTACATGTCCGGTATTGTTGGTATTCCCACCCTTTGGGTTCACTACCGTGTCATTAGGTAGTGACCCCTTGGGGTGAGTGTTCAAAACTTGTGATATTTGTCCCATTTGGACCTCAAGATATCGGATGGAGGTAGTGTGGGAGTCAATTTAAGCATCTGAATCCACATTCCGCTCCATCATCTGTTTAAACATATGCTCGACCCGTCCCATATCATTGCTTGATGAACTCGGACCTTGGTATTGATAGAAGGGTGGATTGTTGGGTTGTTGATACATCGGGGGACTTTGGAAGCCCGACCCCCGATTACCGTTTCCACCCCAATTGCTATTGTTGTTCCCATTCCAATTGTTGTTGTTGCCTCCCCATTGTTGATTGTTGTTCCCCCAGTTTCTAGAGTTGTTATTGTTATTCAAATTTCCTTGCCCTTGATTGTTCCATTTTTGGTTGTTCCCCTAAGATATCCACTGTTGGTTAGAAGAATTGTTCCTTTGCCCTTGAAAATTATTTGCATACATCACATCCTCATTTTGTTCATCATAAGAGTCATCATTGTTGTATCCACTCACACCTTGCTCACTTTGATCATTGTTGCTTTGCATTTTATTGCCACGTTGTTTGGGTTTGTTGACCAAAAGATTGACCCCTTCCATAGCATGCACTTTCTTTGGCCCTTGAATTTGTTGAAGTTGTGCCTTAGCAAGTTGATTCATGGTAGTTGTTAGCTCAGCAATGGCATGTCCATGGTCTTGGAATTCTTTATGAAGATTTATCACACTTGGGTCACCTTGGGGTACATTAGCCCGACTTTGCCATGTTGACGAAGTGTCAGCCATTTCATCTAGAATATCACAGGCTTCATCATAATATAGCTTCATGAAATTGCCCCCAGCCAATTGGTTGACTACACACTGGTTGGTCGTACTGATGCCCCGACAGAATGTTTATTGTATCATGGCCTCTGTCATGTCATTGTTGGGGCATTCTTTGACCATTGTTCTGTAGCGCTCCCAAATCTCGTGAAGGGCCTCATTCGGTTCCTGCTTGAATGCCAATATCTCATCTCTCAAAGCTGCCATGTGTCCCGGAGAGAAAAACTTAGTAATGAACTTATCTGCCAACTCATCCCAAGTAGAGATAGAATGTTTGGGGAGTCGTTCAAGCCAATCCAGTTCTTTCCCTCGGAGAGAGAAAGGAAATAATCTGAGCCTCAAGGCATCCTCCGATACATTGGTTTGCTTACTCCCCCAACAGGTGTCCACAAATCCTTTTAAGTGTTTGTAGGCATTCTGATGGGGAGTACCCATGAAATAACCTCGTTGATCCAGAAGAGGTAACACGACATTAGTGATTTGAAAATTTCCCGCTCGAATTCTGGTTGGGACAATTGCACTGGCATATCCCTTATACGGAAGCACCCGAGGGGCTGCTCTTAGAGGTACCGGGGGAGGGTCTGGAATATTATCATTTGCATTGGCTTGACGGCCTCGTCTTTGAGCTTGAGGTACTAGAGGTACCTCATCTTCCCCGTTATCATCTACCTCCTCCCCCAGTAAAACATTGCCCAGAGGATCAGCCATGTGTACCTGTAGAGATTGAAACACACAAATTAATAAAATAGAAGGAAAGAAAAACAATCTACACAACTAATCTAATAGATAGCCAACATTGTTTTTAACTCCCCGACAACGGTGCCGAAAAGTGATCTAAGCTCACCTACACCACTATAGAATGGCAAGGCAAGGTCGATGTAGCTTTTACTCGATAGGATCAAGATCGAAATCCACAGGGAGTTAGATGATTGGAGTCGAGTTTCTATCCGATTTAGAAGTGTGAATTGTTCTTAATTACTCTTCTAAACATGGGTTGTTTTGATTCTATACTACGTTTAATGTTAAAAAGTACTACTATCAAGCTAGCTACAATATTTTTGTAGGACGTTATCAAGTGTTTAAATGCTCTAGGGATGCAACTTGCCCTAGGCGAGTATCTAACGGGATCTAAAATCTAGGATAAACTTGTGGGTCATGGGATCGTGATATAACCTCATACTAATTTACTCACCCAATACCTCTCGGTAGTTTGGGTGACTTTGCCCGAATTGGCTTCCTCAAGCCTAATTGGGTGCTCTACAAGGCAAATGAAACGGCTCAAGTCTGGTATTAATATCTCTAGTTTCTACCCTTTAATTGGGGCTATCAATCTCTTGAATTCACCCCAATTCCTTGTTAGCCTAATTTACCTCAACTTGGATTATCTTTCTCAAGAGTAACCCTAATAAAAAAGGCATGAATCAGTGTTTTCAACCACTAATTCAATGAATTAAGCATGAAATAGACTAAATAACACAGACCCAATCACAAGTAGACCCTAAAATTGAAGACCCATTAGATACCCACACTAGGGTTGGGTCACAACCCTAGCTTATAGGTCTAGCTACTCATTTTCATGGAAGAAATCAAAATGGAAGATAAAATTAAAGCCATAGATGTTGATTACAAAGATAAAATCTAAGATTAAGAATCTATGCTAAATTATTCAAAAAGGTAAAAAGACACTATTCACGAGCTCCTTACAATATATGATGCCTAAAAATGAGAAAAAGAAGTATTTATACACAGCTGAAAATACTGGACAAAATTGCCCCTACGGAGATTTTGCTATCAGCGGAAAATTACACGCCTCAGCGGAGTGGATTCCGCAGCCGCGGAATTATAAGCGCGTACCGCGGTTGTCGACTTGGCAGTTTTCTGAACTTATTTTCGCTCCCAGTGGAATATTGAACGCCTCAGCGGATCTTGAAAGCGCGACAGCGGAATTTTAGCAGTGACCGCGCTCTTGCGGAGGATCATTTTAAGTAGCTCTCTGAACCTAGTATTCCGCTCCCAGTGGATTATTGAGTGCTCCAGCAGTTAGGAAAGCGCAACCGCGTAATTCTGGCACTGTCAGCGGTTCCAAAAGCTTCAAAACACAACTCTCTGAAGTTTAATCCGCGGCCGCTGACAGAATTCCGCTACAGTGGAATGTCTTTCGCTACAGTGTAATAGTTTCGACTGTCAGCGCTTTTGCTGGGTTCCTGGGATGTGCAAGTTTGGCTCCTTTTTGAGTTATTTTCAGCCATTCTCCTCAATTTTACTCAAAACCTGCAATTTAAGCACCTTGCTTAGTTTTCGGGAGTACCTTAGTGCAATTTTGTCCCAAAGCCTAATCAAACAAGAGCAAAATAGTAGGTAGAAATGCCTAGTTATCACTCCACCAACCCACGCCCCATTCTCTTCTATCTTTAACTCAACCTCCCCGCATACCTTAGGAACACATGCATGCAAGGTAATCACTCCCATCCCAATGAATTACCTTACTAATGGCCCATTCTAGTTACATTTTGAAATTAAGAGTTTGGGTGATAGAATCTTACCTCTTAGAAGAAGACCTAGGTGCCTCTCTTGATAATCTTCAAGGTGTTAAGCAAGAATTAAAGAGAAAATTTGATGAAGATCACTTTATCCCTCTAATACTCTCTTTGTCACTCTAAGATACCAGAAAATTAGCTCAAAATGGCCTCATACATCTATTTTAACGAAGTTGGGTCGGGTTTTAAAACCCCAAAAATGAAGCTCCGGAACAGGTTTTGTGATCGCACATGCGATCGCATAATGGTTATGCAGTCCGCAAAATGACCACGAAAGGTGGCCCTGGGAACTGGGCTGGCCTACTTCACTATGCGGCCGTTATGTGACCTGCAAAACTGTTCTGTGGTCGCATAATGCGCCGTTGAACCTCCCTCTACAAAAGTCCAAGGACGATTATGCGGCCAAAGTGCAGCCCGCAAAAAATATTATGCGATCGCATAATTGGCCGTGGAATTGAACTCAAAATTTTCCAAAATGGCTGCTTCACTCTATGACCATTCTACGACCCGCACAATGATTATGCGGTTACACAATGGGCCGCAAAAATGCCTACTTCTGCAAAAATATTTCCTTCAACTCCCAATGTACTGTTCAATCCAAAAAGTCCCAACTACGCCCACTTCTGCATCACGAAATCCCGGATTTTAGGAAAAATATTTAC
This sequence comes from Nicotiana paniculata, assembly GCA_005239505.1. Taxonomy (NCBI): domain Eukaryota; kingdom Viridiplantae; phylum Streptophyta; class Magnoliopsida; order Solanales; family Solanaceae; genus Nicotiana; species Nicotiana paniculata. The sequence goes on along the minus strand of ML351100.1, from coordinate 31,972 downwards.
GGGGCCTTATAGTCCAGTTCACCATGGTGCATCATCTATCCATGGTTCATACAGTGCCCGTCCTGGCCAGTTATCTCCCAGTGCTCTTCCAACTCAGAGTTTATCCCATAAACCATCAGTGCAGGGTTCGTCTGTACCAGGTTCTTCTGACAGTTATTCTGGTTCTCGGGGTCCGCCTCAGTACTTGCCGCCATTTTCTGAGAGGGGATGTTTAGAGTGTGAAGAGTTGGGTCATGCGAAGAGGTTATGTCCCTGCCTTATGGGAGGTCTAATTTAGTAGAGGAGTTAGGCCACGACTTCAGCACCAGTTACTTCACCACTCGCCCAACCAACTCGGGATGGGGCTCAGGCAGCTGAGGGTCGCCCATGAGGGGGAGGCCGATCAGGTGGCGCTCAGGCACGACTCTATGCTATTCTTGCCAGACCATATTTCGTTGCTTCAGATACAGTGATCACATGTATTGTCTCAGTATGCTACCGAGATGCTTCTATATTATTGGACCCTGGTTCCGCTTATTCGTATGTATCATCATATTTTGCTTGTTATCTGGATATGACCCGTGAATCCTTAGTTTCATCTATTTAGGCATCCACGTCGGTGGGCAATACCATTATTGTGGACTGTGTATATCAATTGTGTGTAGTGACTATTGGGGAATTGGAGACTAGAGTTGATCTCTTACTGCTTAGTATGGTTGATTTCACCAGTATCTTGGGTATGGATTGGTTGTCTCCATGTCATGCTATTTTGGATTGTCACGCTAAGACCGTGGCGTTGGCGATGCCGGGGTTGCCAAGGATCGAGTGGAGAGGTTCTCTAGATTATGTTCCCAGCAGAGTGATTTCATATTTGAAGGCCCAATGGATGGTTGGGAAGGGATGTCTGTCATATTTGGCGTTTGTGAGGGATGCTGGTGCTGATACTCCTACTTGACTCTGTTGCGGTCGTGCGAGACTTTTTGGATGTGTTCCCTATTGACCCGTCGTGCATGCCATCCGACAAGGATATTTAATTTGGTATTGACTTGGTGCCGGGCACTCAGCCCATTTCTATTCCTCCGTATTGTATGGCACCAGCTGAGTTGAAGGAATTGAAAGAACAACTTCAAGAACTCCTTGATAAGGGGTTTATTAGTCCTAGTGTGTCGCCTTGGGGTGCACTGGTTCTGTTTGTGAAGAAGAGGGATCGTATTATATAGATATGCATCGACTATAGGAAGTTGAACAAAGTTACAATTAAGAACAAGTATCATTTACTACGCATTGATGATCTATTTGACCAGCTTCAGGGAGCGAGGGTGTTCTCTAAGATTGAAGATTCAAGACTCGGATATTCTAAATACAACATTCAGGACCCGTTATGTTCATTATGAGTTTATTATGATGTATTTTGGGTTGAAAAACGCCCCAGCATCGTTCATGCATCTAATGAACAGTGTATTCAGCATTATCTTGACTCGTTTGTCATAGTGTTCATTGATGATATCCCGGTGTACTCACGTAACCAGGAGGAGCATGCCAGTATTTAAGGATTGTGTTGCAACGGTTGAGGGAGGATGTCACGACCTAAACCGATGGGCTGTGACGGGCACCCGGTGCCTTACTCAATCGAGTACCAACGTAACGTATCTTTATCATTACATCAACATGGATAAATGGTCCAGAAGGGCCGTATGAGGTAACAAGAATAAAACATGAGGGAACACTCGACATAAAACGACCCAACCTGATATACTGACTTATACATATGATGTACGAGCCTATAAGGCCAAAATAATCACTTGTATACTGAACATAGGCCGATAAGGCCATACAATATTTCATATACATGACATATGTCTACAAGCCTCTAAGAGTACATAAACGTCATAAGGCCAAGACAGGGCCCCGACATACCAGTCAATACATGCCTAAATCATACTAACCAAATAAGCAACTGCAAAGCAAATGGAGCGCACCAACATCTCCCGCTGAGCTGATAGCCTACTTAGAGGACTATCAACCTGTCTATCGGGACCTGTGGGCATGAAACGCAACGTCCCTAGGCAGAATGGATGTCAGTAAAAATGATGTACCGAGTATGTAAGGAATGAAAATTCATAAACAATAGTCATGAGAGAAACAAGGAGTAAAAGACTCAAAATGTATATCTGAATAGTTATGTGAATCATTTAATATTATAATGTCATTCATATGTGTATAAATGTCATACCATGCATGGGTGTATGCGTTCATAATATCATCAACCCTCTGAGGCATCCCATCATATCATCACGACCACTGGGGGAAAATCATCAACGTAAACCAGCTGATCAGGTGGTGGTGCATATATAACGCCGTAACCTTTTCTCATATATATATATATATATATATATATATATATATATATATATAACGTCGTCTGGTCATGGGTCAATGTACATGTATAAATGAATGCAATGCATGAGAAGTACATCAATAAAATCTCTCGGAACGTCATAAGACCATTATACCTCTGATTAATATCATGAAACAAACTTTATCAACATACATATTTTCTGAGACCCATGAACAAACGATAGAATAATAAGACATATGGGAATTCAAGAACATAGGCATCTCTAATACTTCTATGAATAGAGTCATTTATGGAAGTTGTACATTTGCTCGTATCGTTTGTGTCATATAGATCATGCCAAAAATAAAGAAGGGATAGCCTTAACATACTTGAGTCGATTCTCTTGACAATCCCTCTAACACACGTCAATTGCGACAATCCGTAACAACTGATCAAAGTAGGGAAAAATTCGTATGATATTCTTGAGAAATATTGTACCGAGATCCCTTAGAATTTCAAGTCACGTTGCTATTGCATTGTAGGGGTTCATAAGAATTCTTGTTTGAGAATTTCCATCCGTTACTTTGTTAAATCTCTAACCCATCTCCCTTTAATGAATTAGGGATATTGATTGTTTTGTTATTGAGTGGGCCCCACTTTAGGGGATGACTTGGCTACAAAGTCTTCAAAATTTGCCACCTTATTATATGACCTTAAGTGTCACGCTTACATAATGGCCTTTTCTTCCACGTTTAGGCTCGTTAAGCTTATCCATAGTCTTAGTTAATTATCCATAAATCTCTTGATTAGCTAGTTTATTTCCCAATAAAATAATTAACCAATTACCCACATAATTAAGAATTATATCAAATTACTTAAAATACTACTCACTTTCAACATACCTTATACACCTCACTATCATGGTCATGTGGTACCTTGTATGGCGCAATTCCATAAATACGGGTATTATAGCTTGGATTGTATTTTATCTCAAAATGTCAAACTTCAACGAAACTGATTTCTTCGATTTGGTTACCCTCTCACCTTCACGAATTTACTTATCACTTATTTGAAATAGCATAATACTTATAATTCCAAAATAATCTCATTCCCGAGCTTACGTTGGTTAACTTACGATAACTTTAACGTACAAAAATATGGGATGTAACATCTCATTTCCGAGATTTCATCAATTTATTTATGGCGTACTTTCACGTACAAAAATATGCGGTGTAAAAAAGGAGAAGCTTTATGCCAAGTTCTCCAAGTGTGAGTTTTGGCTTAGTTCAGTGGCGTTCTTGGGGCACGTGGTGTCCAGTGAGGGATTTAGGTGGATCCAAAGACGATTGAAGTGGTTCAGAGTTGGCCTAGACCATCCTTAGCTATAGAGATTCAGAGTTTCTTGGCTTGGCCGATTATTACCGTCGTCTCATAGAGAGTTTCTCGTCTATTGCATCGCCTTTGATCAAATTGACCCAAAAAGGTGCTACCTTGAGGTGGTAGGATGAGTGTGAAGAGATCTTTCAGAAGCTCAAGACTCCCTTGACCACAACTCCAGTTCTAGTTTTGCCTTCGGCTTCAGGTTCTTATACCGTGTATTTTGATGCTTCTCGGATTGGTATTGGGTGTGTCTTGATGCAAGAGGATAGAGTGATCGATTATGCTTCGTGTCAGTTGAAGCCCCATGAGAAGAACTACCATTTTCACGATTTGGAGTTGGATACCATCGTTCATGCATTGAAGATTTGGAGGCATTATCCTTATGGTATGTCTTGAAGTGAGGTATTTACAAATCATTGGAGTCTCTAGTACTTTTTCAAACAAAAGGATCTAAATTTGAGCCAACGGAGATGGTTGAAGCTTCTAAAGGACCATGATATTACCATTTCGTATCATCCCGGAAGGCCAATATGGTGGCCGATGCCTTGAGTACAAAGGCGGCGAGTATGGGTAGACTTGCATTCATTCCTATTGCTGAGAGACATCTTACAGTTGATGTTCAGTACTTGGCCAACCAGTTCGTGAGATTAGATGTTTCGGAGCCCAGCCGGGTTCTAACTTGTGTGGTTTCTTGGTCTTCCTTATATGATCACATCAGAGAGCTACAGTATGATGATACTCATTTGCTTGTCCTTAAGGACACAGTTCAACACGGTGATGCCTGATATGTTACTATTGGGGATGATAGGGTGTTGAGGATGCAAGGTCGGATTTGTGTCCCTAATGTGGATGGGCTACGTGAGTTGATTCTTGAGGAGGCACACAATTTGCGGTATTCCATTCATCTAGGTGCCGCGAAGATGTACCAGTACTTGATGCAACATTATTGGTGGAGGAGAATGAAGAAGGATATAGTGGGGTTTGTATCTCGGTGCCTAAACTGTTAGCAGGTGAAGTACGAGCATCAGAGACCAGGTGAACTGCTTCAGAGGTTAGAGATTCTAGAGTGAAAATGGGAGCAGATCACCATGGATTTTGTAGTTGGGCTCCCACGGACTTCGAGGAAGTTTTATGCTATTTGGGTGATTGTGGATCGACTGACCAAGTCCGCGCACTTCATTCCCGTTGGGACTACTTATTCTTTGGAGTGGTTGGCTAAGATTTACATCTGCAAGATTGTTAGCCTTCACGGTGTGCTAGTGTCCATCATTTCAGATCGGGGCACGCAGTTTACATTGCAGTTTTGGAGGGCGGTACAACAAGAGTTGGGCACCCAGGTTGAGTTGACTACAACATTTCACCCTCAGACGGACAGGCAGTCTGATCGCACTATTCAGATATTGGAGGATATGAAACAGTCTTGTGTCATTGATTTCGGGGGTTCTTGGGATCAATTTTTGCCACTCGCAGAGTTTGCCTACAACAACAGCTACTAGTCGAGCATTCAGATGGATCCATATGAGGCTTTGTATGGGAGACAGTGTCGATCCCCGGTGGGTTGGTTTGATCCTGGCGATTCTAGACTATTGGGTGCTGACTTTGTTTAGGATGCTTTGGAAAAGGTTAAATTGGTTCAGGATCGGCTTCCACGACACAGTCCAGACAGAAGAGTTACGTCGATAGGAAGGTTTGGGATGTTGCTTTTATGGTTGGGGAGAAGGTACTGCTCAAGGTGTCACCCATAAATGGTGTTATGAGGTTCGTAAAGAAGGGAAATTTTAGCCCTCAGTATATTAGGCCGTTTAAGGTGCTTCAGAGGATTGGAGAGGTGGCTTACAAGCTTGCCTTGCCACATAGTCTGTCGAGTATGCATCTGGTATTTCATGTTTCTATGCCCCGGAAGTATGTTGGCAATCTGTCTCATGTTTTTGATTTTATGATGGTTCAATTGGAGGTGATTTGACTTATGATGTGGAGCCGGTGGCTATTTTGGGTCGGCAAGTTCGAAAGTTGAGGTCCAAGGACATAGCTTCAGTGAAGGTGCAGTGGAGAGGTCAACTAGTTGAGGAGGCTACTTGGGAAATCGACCGGGATATGCAGAGCAAATATCCACGCCTATTTGAGACTCCAGGTACGTTTCTAGACTCATTCGAGGACGAACGTTTGTTTAATAGGAGGATGATGTAGCGACCGGGCCGGTCATTTTGAGAGTTGTATCCCCGTCCCCCCATTTACTGCTCATTTATGCTTTATAGCTGCTATGTGACTTGTCGGGGTAGTTGGTTCGGGTCCGGTAAAGTTTCGGAATGAATTGAGACTCTTAGTATCAAGGTTGAAATCTTAAGTTGAAAAGGTGGACCGGATGTGAATTTATGTGTAAATGAATCCAGAATGGAGTTTTGATAGTTCTGTTAGCTTCGTGGGGTGATTTTGGACTTAGGAGTGTGTCCGGATTGTAATTCGGAGGTCCGTAGAGGAATTAGGCTTGAAATGGAGAAAGTTAGAAATTTGGAAGTTTGACCGAGAGTGGACTTTGTGGATACCGCGATCGTATTGGGGTTCCGGGAGTTGGAGTAGGTCCGTGGCATCATTTGTGACTTGTGTGAAAAATTTCAGGTCAATCGGCCGTGATTTGACAGGTTTCGGTATCGTTTGTAGAAGTTGGAATTCCCGTAGTTTCAATAAGCTTGAATTGGGGTGCGATTCATATTTTTGATGTTGTTTGATGTGATTTGAGGAGTCGGCTAAGTTCATATCGTGTTTAGGACTTGTTGGTATAATTGATTGAGGTCCCGGGGGCCTTGGGTGGAGTTCAAATGGTTAACGGATCAAATTTGGAGTTTGGATGATTGCTGAAGCTGGGAGTCTGCTGGTGTAATCACACATGCAGTTTTTTGATCGCAGGTGCGAGCTCATAGAAGCGAGCGTGGCAGCACAGAAGCGGAAAGGAGAGAGTGGGAAAGTGGCTGCAAGTGCGAGGGAAATTCCGCACCTGCGTGATCGCAAATGCGGACGAGGGGTCGTAGAAACGCACGTGTTCGTAGAAGCGGACTGCTTCTCACAGAAATGAGTCCGCAAAAGCGGAAGTGCAATCAGAGAAGTGGAGGCAATTGAGCCTTGGCAAGAACGCAAAAGAGGTGGATTTTCCGCAAATGCGGAACTGCAGATGTGGTTAAGTTTTCGTAGGAGCGAAAAGGCTGGACAGAACCTTAAATTCAAGGGTTTGTGATTTTTCTTCATTTTTAACATTTCAAGCTTGGGATTAGGCGATTTTTGAGAGGGATTTCGAAGGGATTCTTGAGGTAAGTCACTTGTGGTTATTTTTATGCAATAATTGTGTTTCCCCATTGAATTTCTCAGCTAGTTGGTGTGTTTTTGAGGTGTAATTTTGGGGGTTGAGGCTAGGGAATTGGAGAGTTTAATTTAGGGATTTGAGTGACAATTTGGTGTCAGATTTTGGTAAATTTGGTATGGTTAGACTCGAGGCGAAATAGGCTTCTGGATTTTGTGACTTTTATAGGATTCCGAGACATGGGCCCGGGGGCCGGCTTTTGAGTCGACTTTTTTTATTTTTAATTAATAACTTAGTAATTTCTTATGGAATTGATCATTTTAGCCCGTGTTGATTGTGTCGAACTATTTGTGGCTAGATTCGAGGCATTTGGAGGCCGATTCGCGAGGCAAAGACTTAGTGGAATAGAGAATTTGCACGGTTTGAGGTAAGTAACATTTACAAACTTGGTTCTAAGGTATAAATCCCTGAATTACATGTTATATGGTTGGTATGGAGGTGACACACATGCTAGGTGACGAGCATGTGGGCGTGCACCATAGCTAATTGTGACTTAATTGTTCCTGTGGAGTTACATAATCAAATAATCATGCCAATACCCACATACCCTCCACATGTTAGAGAAATTGAGCTGAGACTCATGTTAAAAACTTACATAGGCCAGGTGCCGATATTTTTGGGACCCACATAAGTCGTGTTGATGTTGAATTACTTGTTTAAGTTACAATTATGTACTCAGTCACATCTATTATTGCATATTATATCTCAGTCTCTATTGCCATTCATTGATACATTATATCATTATGTCGGGCTAGTTTTCATGACGTTGTGAGCCCAAGAGACTAGAGAGGTTAATGACTGAGTGAGGCTGAGGGCCTGATTTTGAGTGATATTCATGGGATCGAGCTCCACGCGGCAGCATGTCTTATTGATTTATGCCTGGATTTGGCTCATTATAGCGCTTGGGCTGAAGGAGCCCTTTCAGAGTATGAACACCCACTGTGAGCACAATTGATATTATATTAAGGGATGGATCTTCCTTGGGCATGTATCTTGCTTAGTTATTTATATTGAGGGATGGATCTTCCCTGGGCTGGATTGGCCCTATACAGTGCTAAGTGACTGACTGTAAGTTGATCTTTATATTGAGGGATGGATCTTCCCTGGGCTGGATTGGTCATATACAACATTGAGTGATTGAGTATTCAGATAGTGCGATTTCACAATATTTCCATGGTAGTGCAACCCCATACAACATGTACACTGGCATGTAGATATAGAGATGTCACATTCCTCATATCACTATGAGTTGATCTATTTTTTCTTTTCTTGTATTGAGTTATCTGTGGAACTGGAAAGCATGCCTACATTTCTGTTCTGTTAATTTTGTTTCGAACTGTACCTGTTGAGCTCGTCACTACTTTCAGTCCAATAGTTAGTCTTGTTACTTACTGATTTGGTTGTAGTCACGCTACACCCTATACCTTGTGTGCAGATGCAGGCATTACCGGGCATAGCAGTCGTTGATTGCGGAGTCTGGAAATTTGGAGATCATCGAGGTAGCTGCTGGTTGTTTGCAGACCTTGACTCTCCTCCCTTATCTTTCATGTTATTAATTGCAGTTTTATTTTCTAGATGGTGTATCAGACTATATCTTTATGTAGATGCTTATGTACTCGGTGACATCCCGATTCTTGGGAAATATTGTGTATTGAGTTATGACTTCCTGTCCTGTATTTAAAGGATTTCCTTTTAAGTAAGTTGTTTTCATATCTTTCAAGTTTTAAAGTATTGAAAATGTCGGAGTAGTCGGCTTGCCTAGTAATATGATAGGTGCCATCGTGATGGGTTTGTTTTGGGTCGTGACACCAAGCTTTCCGCTTGTGTGAGTAGATGGCCGCATGTGCGATATCGCATCTGCATAGAGTGGGTTGAAAATGTGTGTTTGAGGCTCAGGGCGATTCCCCGCTTTTGCGATGATTTGTGCGTTGCTCCACTGTCGCAGGTGCGACTACCTTTACGTAGATGCGGATCCTTGTTTGATAGGTTGTTGTCGCAGATGCAAGCTCTGTCTGCAGATGCGAGCTTACGGGTGCGTTTCTTGGTCCGCAATACGGAATCTCTAGCCAACTTCATATATATCGAGGGTTTGTTTTTTTTTAATCATATTTTGAGTTGTAGAGCTCGATTTTGGGCGATTTTGGAGGGGATTTTCACGATTTGGATTGGGGTAACTGTTCTTGACTCAGATTTGGTTATATTTCATGATTCTATCTTTGTTTTTATCAGTTAATTAGTGATTTGAATTGGATAAATTGAGAATTTTTTTAAAAACTTTCTAAAATATTAGATAATTTTGGTATGGTTGAACTTGTATCGGAATGGGTGTTCAGATTTGTGAGTTTTGTTGGGTTGCGAGGTGCGGGCCCCAGGTTGGAATTTTAGTTTTTATTAAAGATTGAAACTTTAATATCCAAAATCATTTCCTATGCCTTTTATTTATGATATTAAGTTATTTTGGCCAAATTCGTGATGTTCAGAGGTTGTTTCACACGAGAAGGTCACTTTAGAGTAGTGCTTTAGTTTCTTTAAGGTAAGTATCTTGCCTAACTTTGTGTGGGGGAAACTACCCCTTAAGATTTATGTTGATTGTGTTATTTGAATTATGTGAGAGAAGTGTATGCGAGGTGACGAATGCGTACTCGGGCTTATATGTGGAAATTGACCGGTTTAGATTCTTAGGCTTCTTTCATATATTTGTTTGAAATTGTTAGCACATGTATATCTTTTATTTGTCCTATTTACCCTCACGTGTTTTATTTGAAATTGTTACCATATGTTATATCTTTTATTTGTCAAGTTTACTCTCACATGCTTTATTTGAAATTGTTAGCACATGTTATATATTTTATTTGTCATGCTTACTCTCACATGATTTATTTGAAGTTGTTAGCAAATATCATATCCTACTTATCAAGTTTACACTTATATGCTTTATTTGAAGTTATTAGCACATGTCATATCCTTTACTTGTCAAGTTTACTGTTATATGCTTTATTTGAAGTTGTTAGCACATGTCATGTCCTTTACTTGTAAAGTTTAGTCTTATATGCTTTCTTTGAAGTTGTTAGCATATATCATATCCTCTACTTGTCAAGTTTACTCTCGTATGCTTTGTTTGAAGTTGTTACCTCTTTTATTGTAATGTAATCTCCTTATTTATTGAGTTATTCTTAGTTGTTATTATTGTTACACGATATCCTTCCGTTGTCGGGTTATTCTCATGCATTTAGATATAGTTGCTAGTTCACGCCATTTCTTTCATTGTTAGCTTATCTCACACACTAGAATTCGAAGTTTGTCATTTCATGTAAATACCTTCATTATTGAGTTTATTCTTAAGCAATTAATTGAAGCTAAAGTTATTAAAAGTCATTAACCCGTTGTAGTTGAAGTTATTGTTTAATGGGGTATTGTTCATTCTTGAGTTACTTTCCCCGTTCATTTTGTTTTTGTTGAGTTTTGTACACATTGTGTTTGAGACGTGTGCTATTTGTTGTGGTTATATTTGTATTGTTGTTTTGGAAAGGATGTGGCCTATGGGCACTTGTGGTACGAGTTGATATGTCGTGTTATTTCATGTTAGCACATGTGAATTTGTTGTGTGGATTGATTGTTGTTATGCGGAGCATAAGGGTGACATCTCACGGTTGTTATGTAGAGCATAAGGGAGGAATCTCACTGTTGTTGATTGTGCGGAGTGACAAGGGGAAACATTGTGTTATTTTCTGGGTGGAGCGATAAGGGTGGCTATTATGCAGAGTGATACAGGTGACTATCAGAGTAATACAGGTGGCTAATTATATTGTTAGGGCGGAGTGATACGGGTGGCTATCAGAGTGATAAGGGTGGCTATTGTGTTAATGTCTAGGCGGAGCGATACATGTGGCTATTATGATTTTATCAATACGGAGAGATAAGGGTGGCTATGTCAGGGATGATATGTGATGGCCTGGGAGCATTATGTTAATAATATTCGTGTGATGGTGTGATTTTCCTTGTGTATGTCATGCACCTTACGTGACTTGTTGTGTTTCTTTGAATGAGCTACTCGATGTCTTTGATATTACTTGTTTATTTGGACTGTGCTAGTGCACTCGCACAAGCATACATTATAGCATGCCACTTATACCAGTTCAGGTGTATGAAACTTGACATTCATTGATCATGCCTATGTATTCTTTTATTATTCGCTTCCATTGTGATAGTGAGCTTGTGATCATTCCGACCGAATTTTGGTATTGAGCCAGTGATCGTGCCGGGTGGATTGAGGTATTTGGCATGTGAGTTGTCCGTGCAGTTATGGTTTATAATATGGACACAAGGTGTCGTGAGCATATGATTTGTGGTTTGAGACTCGTGTCTTATGTTTATGAGATGGGGTATCTCGGAGTAATTCTGTTGTGAAACTTGTGTTAGAACGGTTTGAGTATTTGGTTGTCATTGTTTTTCCTTAATTGATTTCACTGGTATCTAACAGTGTTCGGATTACTTTACGGTCATATCACATGTTTATTCATTGTTGTAATTTACTGCTTTTCGCATTCATTATTAGCTTTATACTTATTTACTGCATATGTTATAATGACTAGTAGGTGTCTTGACTTGTACCTCGTCACTACTCTACCGAGGTTAGTCTTGATACTTATTAGGTACCGACCGTGGTGTACTCATACTATACTTTGCATATTTTTGTGCAGATCCAGGTTTGGAGATATCAAATTCAGGCAGAGTTAGCTTCTTGATCGCGAGGATTCAAGGTAGAGTTGCTTTGTCGTCGCAGTCCCTTGGAGTCCTTTCCTTTTTTATTGTACTATCAATTTGTTATCCGAACAGTAGTGTATTTCAATTTTTGAGATCTTTCTATGTATTCAGCTAGAGCTCGTGACTCTGTACTACCTAGTCTTGGGAGGTTATTGTGATTATTGTTGCGTATGCTTGTTTCACCTTTGTTTCGATTTTTATATTAAACTCTATTTTAAAATATCATTGTTAAACTGACTTAATTGTTGTAAGTAATCAACTTACCTAGTCTTAGAGACTAGGTATCATAACAACGCCTAAAGCGAGATTTTGGACCGTGACATTTTGGTCTTATAATATGTGCTCCTTTTCCTATATTTTGTGATAGCTAGGCTGCTTTGCACATTGCTAAGAACTATATTTTTCATGAACCACGAAGCATATAAATTTTAATTGTCATATGTGTGTAACTGCTTGTCTTCTGAGCTGATCTCTCTTCACTTTGTTTGTAGTTTAAGGCAATTGGTTAATGACAGAGGCATTATTTGGTCCTCTTCATCACTCTTTTGGTCAAGTTGGGAGTGTCTTCAACCTCCATCTTGAGGGGAGGGAGGGGGGGGGGGTGTTAGCACTGGCTCAAATACATCTGCAGCTCCATGCTCACTTACAAAAGAAGACACGAAGGTATAGTGATTAGTGGCATTTTTATTATTTGCACATTTAGTCCTTGTATTCTGGTACTGGATGTATGTATATATAGGTTAGAACATTCCAGATACACGTGTAGAAAATTCATTGTATTCATTTTTAGTTCAGATGAAATAAAGTTTTCTCTGTTTTCCCTATTCTCTAGGGTTTTTCATACATTCCATTTCAACGTCTAATCTATCAATTAGCGACGAAACAGTTTTGTTGCTTCACCTATACATGTGGTTTTGTGGTAAATAAAGTAAAATGAAAATCTTATTAGATCATTGTTCAAATTTTATTGGAGACAAAAATACTACTTGATTTCTTCTCATATGATCAAGCATTGATGAATAACGTTAAAACATCCTCATATTCTGGAGAATGACTGATAACTATCCCATAACTCTCAAATAACTATAATCAACCCCACACACCACACGTGGCAAAATCTTATTGGTTCTGGACAATAACTATTTTGTTTAATGCCTACGTATAAAAATTTGATTGGCTAAACTTATTTATTTTACTAAAACCAAATAAATATATATGTCATAGGACATGTATATGTATTTTTTTCAGGTAACAATGCAAGTTGATGGCACTGAAACTATCTCTAAATAGTATGAGAGTTAAAAAAACTCTTGCAGGAAATTGAAATTTATTAAACAAAGGTAATTAAAATATTAGAAACATGATATCGAACATGGAGTAGGTGGCAGTTATACTTGGAAATAAAGTGGCTTATCTCTTGGCTAAGCTAGCTTCCAAGCAATTAAACATAATTTAGTTTATTTTGCAGTTCAAATTATTGGTGGATAGAGAAGGAATACATGTTATTAAAGAATAGTATATGTATTAAGTTGGCTGAATTTGGCAATCAAAATGACCTAAGAGGCATAACACATGCCCTTGAGCAACCTTTGCACAAGGGCGTTCCTAAAGTTGAGACCCGATTCGTCATCTCATCAATCTATGAGAAGGAATAATCGACGAACAATATGTTATTTTGATTTGCCAAGTTGGATTTCAACTAGCTTCAAATGTAGCACAAATAAGAACTTGCTGAAATATCAAGGTGCGATATATAAAAATGATAAACCCATTTTGGTTGATCATATCTCAAGTACTAATATTAAATTTTTATGCTGCAGGTAGTGGAACAATTTGGATTTCATGCCAACACTTCCATATGCTAGAGATAGAGTAGTTGAATGCTATTTTTTGGGCACTAGGAGTATATTTTGATGCATAATATTCTCAAGCTCGCGTCATACTTGTTAAGACCATAGAAATAATTTCGATTGTGGATGATATCATTGATGCTTATGATACAGTTAAAGAACTTGACACATACATGGATGCTGTACAAAGGTATGAACGTCATCAAATCAATTATTTAGATATTCCTTGAAAGTGAATATCGTGAAAAAGATTAAGATGAAATTCCACTCGTTATACTTATGATTTTTAAAATGCATAAATTTACTTTAGTTTTTTCACTTTGCAGATGGGATATCAACGAAATTGATCGGCTCCCCGATTACATGAAAATCAGTTATAAAGCTCTTCTAAATCTTTAGAAGATTATGAGAAGGAATTGTCTGGTGATGGAAGATCTCTTGGTGTCTACCATGCAAAAGAAAGAGTATGTATGAGCGACCTAACCATCCTTAATTCGTTTTTCACTTTGTTTTACTTTGCATATATCTTTTAGTGATCATAAACTTGAAGCAGTCAAATTGAATTTTTCTAACACTTGGATTCATATGTTTGGTGTTTGCAGATAAAACAAGTAGTAAGGAATTGTAATGTCGAGTCAAAACGATTTATTGAAGTATACATGCCACATGTTTCTGAATACTTAAGCAATGCACTAGCAACTATCACTTTTTGCTTCCTCGCAACAACATCGTATTTAATTTGGGCATAAAGTTTGCTATGGATCAGAACTTTGAGCGGTTGTCAAAGAATCCTACAATTCCTAAAGCTAGTGTAGATATATGTCGAGTTATCGATGACACGGCAACATATGAGATATGAGTTGTATATCACGAAATTATATTATTATAATGAGATTTGAACAAGTGTTGCAGCAATAATTGAGGCAGTATAAAAGCTACCCTAATCTATCTGAATTTCAAGTTGAGAAAGTAGGGGACAAATTACAACATGAATTGAGTATCGCATGAGAGATTACGGTGTATCAATAAAATGGGCAATGGATAAATTTCAAGAAATGGCTGAGGCAACATGGAAAGATCTCAAAGAAGGAATTCTTAGGCTCACTCCTATTGTTACAAAGTTTTTATATCGTATTCTCAATCTTGCTCGTACTGTTGATGTTACATATAAAACTAATTAAGATGGATATACTCATTCAAAGAAAGTCGTAAATCTCACATTCTTGTCCTACTTGTGGACTCCATCAAAATTTGAGCTGTTTTATTTTTCTCAAAATTTTGTAAGTTAATAAAAGACTTTAGCTGGAAATGATAGATTTCGCTTAAAACGATGTCGAAGAATTATCTAAAAAGAAAATAAATAAATAAATAAATATATATATATATATATATATATACACCTAATATTATATTCTGTTCCAAGTAAAGCATGATATAATGACATGTTTAATTGAGAGGTCTTCAATTTAACAACAATTAACACATAGTTGAACAAACGAGATTAAAATGGCTCGATTAATAGGAAAAATAATCAAATAATTCAACTAACGGCTCCATCAAAATTCTAGATAATGAGTGTAGCTACTCATTTTTAAAGCAATAACAACGGTAAAATAATAAGAACTTATGAATCACAGTAGAAAGATTGATAGAAATCGAGTGACGATGATAGTGATTTTAAAGATTCCTCTGCAATGTGTTGTTCAATACAAATAGATAACCGAAGTTATAAAAATTGTTCTATTTATACTCCAATCACTTAAGTAAAAGACTAAATAAAAGCTCAATGTCAGCGACTTGAGCGCTTCCTAACAAAAACGGGTCTATACTAAAGGTTCGAATCCGAAATATGTGGTTAAACTATTTATCATTTAAATTGTTAATTCTTAGTAGCTAATGCTAAATAGTTGACCAATGATTCGATGCTTCATGAACTTGCCTAAATATAGAATTAGATGAATTAGTATTTAATTTAGATTAATGAAGTTCCTAAATATTAGCACATGCTGCAATCATTACCGTTAGTCATCACTACCGCCCGTTATTGTTAGCCATTATCACCACCAATTATATTTTATTGATATAGAATTAGTATTTAATTTAAATTTTATATTTATTAACTTTTAAATAAAAATAAATTATATACATTTATATGTTAAAAGATTAATCAATGTTAATCATTCAATATTCAGATATAAGTAATTCACATCTTATATATGGTATTCAGATTCAAACATCTCATTCTTAATATACTTAATATTCAAATGTATTACTCTTAATAAAAACAAATGAAGCCTAAATATAGAATCGTTGCAAAGGTGGTGAAGATTCTTTTTCATGTGTTAGCATTTAGTACTAGATCTTGAACATATTTTCAACCTTTTTTTTTGGTAGCATGAAGCTAGCATAACGAAGCTAATAATTGATAGCATTATGTTCTTAATTAGTTTCAATAATAGAACTTCTTAGCATTATCTTGTTAATTATCATTAATCAGTTCCAATACGTATAGATTACAATCAAATCTCTCCATAACAGCCGTGTTTGTTCCAACATCTTTTGGCTGCTATAATGATATGCTGTTATAGAGTACATATACAATAAGTTTCGATACATATAGATTATATCGATGCAAATATCCAACCAACAAACACACTTCCTTTCAATGGAGAAGTGCTCCTCCTCCTCCAACTCCGCCTTTTTGCTATTAGCATTGTTAGTAATATCTCGCGTTATAACAACATGCTTAGCGAAGAATATAAGCACGGATCAATCTTCTTTTCTAACGTTAAAAGCGCGCATCACTTCAGATCCTAGTAACATTCTTTCAACAAATTGGTCTTCTTCAACCTCAGTCTGTAAATGGATAAATCACTTGTAGCTCTCGTCATCAACGAGTTACTGTACTGAATATTTCAGGTTTAGGGTTTAATGGTACTATCCCTCCACAACTCGGAAACCTCTCATTTCTTGTTTCACTTGATCTAAGCCACAACGATTTCCATGGCGAAATTCCACCAGAAATCTCTCATTTACCAAGATTGAGAGCCATTGATCTTAGTAACAACTACTTTAACTGGTCAAATTCCTTCGTTTTCGGGTGATATTCGAATGTTGTCTCTTGAAATGAATAGTTTCAGTGGATTCATTCCTTCTTCTATCTCAAGAATGAAGAATCTTGAATTCTTGAAACTAGGTTACAACAATTTGGAAGGAAATATTCCTAGGGGAATAGCTACTGATGTTCAGAGTTTGAAATTGTTGAGCTTTGGATTCAACAAACTCAATGGCTCCAATGTACTATCTATGTTCAACATCTCATTACTAGAAGATTTGGATCTTGAAAAATCTGGTTTAACTGGTAATCTTCCATCTGATTTGTGTCGTCGCCTTCCCAGATTGCGAAAGCTTGAACTTAACTTTAATAAGTTAAGAGGACAGATACCAAGAACCATTTCTGAATGTTCAAAACTTCAAGTTCTATATTTGATGGAAAATAACTTAGATGGAACAATTCCAAGAGAACTAGGGAACTTACAGCTGCTGCAAGATTTAAGTCTTGGAAATAATACGTTAGAAGGTATGTGTTCTACCGTTTTTCTTGGGAGTTCAATTTTAGTTATAGTATTATAGAATTTGACAGAAGGGGAGCCTTGGCATAACTGGTAAAGTTGTTACCATGTGACCAGGAGGTCACGAGTTCAAGCCGTAGAAATGGCCTCTTGCATAAATGCGCAGGGTAAGGCTGTCTACAATAGACCCTTATGGTTCTGTTATTCCCCGGACACCGCGCATAGCGAGAGCTTAGGCATATTAGGCTGCCTTTTTTATTTATTTATATAATTATTATAGAATTCTAAGGTCCTCTCATCACAAACTAAAGATAATAACTAAACATAGTAACGGTGAGAAAAGAGATGGGAGTTAAAAATTTACTACTCCCTCTGTTTCAATTTAGACAAGGTAACTTGACTCGGCACGGAGTTTAAGGAAAAAGAAGAAGATTTTTGAAATTTATGGTCTTAAAAGCTTTGTGAGGCCATGACATTTGTGTGATTATAAAAATTTCTTATTAAGGGTAAAATGGGTATAATGAAAAGCTAAACCGTGACATGCCTCAAGAAAGTTAGGCTTCAACTTACCTTATCCTTGACATGAAATAACGCTCCTACGATTCATTGCGTCCAATTCGGGTGGTTTGATATGAATGAAAATAGTTTCCATAGAAAATATTTCTCTATAGTTTTCATACTTATTTTATAGTGTTTGATTACCTAACAGAAAATATTTTTGGAAAATATATAATTTAAGCACATAATATGAGAGACGAAATGGTAAGTACAGGAGGATGAGCAAGGAAGTGGAGGTCCGATCAAAGGTCGAGGTCTAAATCGGGCAGGTGTTCGTGGTTGGGGTGGGGGTTCGAGATCGGGATCGGGGACAAGGGTAAGGGTCAAGATCAGGAACGGGAGTTCAAGTTTAGGGATAAGATCGAGGTTGTGTGCCAACTCAGGTAGGAGTTCAAGATCGGGAGTTAGAGTTCAAGATCAGAATTGGGATCAAGATCGAGGTCAGGGTCGAGATCGAATTTGAGCCAAAACATCGACCCCAACCTTAGACCTCGAAGCCCTACCTAGACCTTCGACCTTCGACCTCAACCCCCGACATCCACCTTGACCTTGACACCGGCCCACAAACTCGATCCCGACTCCGAACCTAAAACTCCAATCCTGACCTCGAACACCAAACCCGGCTCTGAACTTCAAACCCCACCACATACTCTAATCCCCGACCTCGACTCCAACCCCGCTTCTAAGCTTGACCCTGATCATGAACTTCGACCTCGATCATAACCCAAAAACCGACTCGATCACGAAATCTGATCTTGATCTCTAATCCTCGATTCCAACTCCGATCTCGATCTTGACCTCAACCTCTTGGTAGAAAAGTTATTTTCTTCATTTGGAGGAAAATGAGCTCGTAAGAAAAATATTTTGCAAAATATTTAAACCAATAAAATATGAAAAAATTGAAAAATATTTTTCTTCATACCAAAACATAGCCTCAATCTAAACAAACATAACATCAACTTTATCAATTCAAATTCCACACAATCTGTTTGGGCCTTAGTGATTGGTTCTAGCCACCAAGTCTTCACTTCTAAGCTTGAGGTGAAATCTTGATGTGCCAATCTATTCCCCCTTATTTAAAAGGTCTTAATTCTATTTGGGTTATAACAAGACCCAATTATTACTCAACATTATTCATCTTCTTTTTTAACCTTCCAACTACCATCAACTCCATCATCTCTATTGTGTTAATTCTATTATCGCATCCCAAATCCTCTGTCATGCCTAGCTCCTCTCTTGCCTCCCCTCAAACCATATTGATATTATATTTATTGCATCATAGCTTGCAAGATGTCATCAGCTCCTCCGGCTTGAACTCGAGTCTTAATACCACTGAAACTATCCTTAACGCCAGACGTTCTCTTAGAATTATAATTTTTTTCTAATAATGTTTACTCTTCCTCACTCTCTTGGAAGCCTCAAGGTTCGAACCGAACTCAAATAGCTTCAACCACCCTTCCTTCTTTACCTTTTTCTTCAAAAACTTAAGCTACTTAGACTGATGCTAGCAAATATCTGGACCTGGGATGGAGGGGGTATATAAGAAAGAAAAAAAAGAAGTCGAAGGGGTTGGATTACCTTGGGTTGCTAAAGAGTCATTTGGAGTATGCATATAAAGGCTTACCAACCTCACAAAATAGATAATGTCAGGTCTAATGATAGTAAGATATCTAAGTTTTTCCACAAACCTCTGATGCTTGCATCATCCAAGGATTCCTTTCTCTTTTCTTCGAGGTTATGATTTTCTTCTATTGGCTTTTTTCACATAAACTGGGAGAAAAGGTTATGATAGCAAGCGCCTACCTTGCCGGAGAGCCTCAAGTACAAGGAGGCGACAAAATAATGAATTCCTTGAAATCAATTTTAAGAGTTAAGTTATGCAACCAGAATCATTTTTTGAAAGCTAAAGACATGAGCCAAGAAAATAATGTGAAAACAATGAAAAAAGCACGAACAAATTGATTTCAAATATTAAAGACTATTTAATGTAAACTAGCACTATATATGTTACTTCATCTATTGTCAACGGCAAATATATTACATATGGTTGGTTTGATTCTCTATGACCATTATTGTATAGAGTTGAGCTCTAGTTAAATTAATGATTTTTTATGTCATATTTCTTTTGAAAGGCACAATTCCATCTGAGATTGGTCATCTTTATAACTTGAAGCTGTTAGTCATGGAAAAAAATAAATTAAAGGCCCCGATCCCTTTAACCATATTCAACATTTCATCACTCGAATTTCTCTATATGAGTGGTAACATGCTTGAAGGACCTTTACCGAGAGACATTGGAAATTTGACCATGCTTACCACACTTGATCTTGGAAATAATTACTTGACAGGTATCAATAAAATATCCAATCCACGTCATTTTACAGGCCAGTTTTCTGGAAAGAATTATATATATATATATATATATATATGTAAACACACACACACACCTGGTGCACAAAGCATCCCGCATTCACAGGGTACAAGGAATGGCCGCATCCCAAGGGGTATGATGTAGACAGCCTACCCTAATGCAAGCATAGTGGCTGCTTCCACAGCTCGAACTCTATGACTTATAGGTCACACCGAGACTCTGGAAAAATATGATAGTTCTTTCCTTTCACCTTTACTTTTTGCAGGTGTAATTCCAGATGAACTTGGTAACCTTCAAGAGTTGGTGGACCTTTCATTGTATTTGAATAAATTTAATGGTTCTATCCCTATTGGTATCTTCAATATCTCTACTCTTGTATCTATTTCACTATCAGATAACCACATTTCAGGTAATCTTCCTTCCACTATAGGCCATGGTTTACCTAATATTGAAGGAATATTTCTAGGTGAAAACAATATTAATGGTATGTTACCAAGTTCCATCTCAAATTTGTCTAAGCTTATAGTTCTTGAACTAGGTGGAAATGAACTTACAGGATCCATTCCTAAATCTCTAGTAAACTTAAAGACTTCTTGAAGTTCTCCACTTACAAAGCAATTCATTTACTGGTGAAACTTCAACCAACACTGAGCTTTATTACTCCTTTGATAAACTTAGTAGATTTGAGGTTATCTTTCAATCCCCTAAATGCATTGCTTCCAAAGTCTATTGGCAATCTTTCTCTTCAATGGTTTTCGGCGATTGGTTGTAATCTCAAGGGCCATATTCCAAATGAAATTGGAAATTTGATAAATTTATCTTCTTTGGAGCTAGAAGACGATGACTTTACTGGCATTGTCCCGACAACGATAGGTTCTTTGACAAACCTTCAACAACTTTCACTTGGTGTAAATAGAATAAGTTATCCTTTTCCAAATGGTTTGTGTGAGCTATCTAGCTTGTTTTTTCTAAAACTTTCACAAAATCAAATGTGGGGAAGTATTCCTACATGTTTAGGGGATTTGACTTCCTTAAGGGAGGTTTATCTTTTATCTTGATTCAAATAACTTCACTGCTAACATACCTTTAAGTCTATGGAATCTCAATGACACCTTGAAGTTGAACTTGTCCTCTAATTTCTTCAATGGCTCTCTACCACTTGAATTTGGAAATCTCAAGGCTGCAATACTTCTGGATCTTTCTTGGAATCAATTATCTGGTAACATACCAAATACATTAGGAAGTCTACTGAAAGTGACTCAACTATCTTTGGCTCATAACAGAATTGAAGGATCAATTCCTGAGACATTTGGTAAACTCATAAATTTGGAAGCATTGGATCTTTCATATAACAACATGTCTGGTGTGACTCCAAAGTCATTAGAGGCACTTAAGCAACTAGACTCCTTTAATGTTTCATTCAACAGGTTACACGGGGAAATTCCGAGTGGAGGACCTTTTGTCCATCTTCCTTTCCAATCTTTCATGCCGAATAAAGGATTATGTGGTGACCCTCAAAAACATGTCCCGGTTTGTCCTTCTAATTCAAAGAAAAGAAGATTGATATGGATTGTTGTTGCCTCTTTGGTTATCTTTGTAGTAGGGGTTGTTTCATCAATAGTTTTCGTATTGATGAGACGTCGGGGTAAAACAGTCAATGGTAAAGATGAGTGGTCGCCTGAGATAGCGCCACAAAGAATTTCTTACTATGAACTTCAAAGAGCAACTCAGGGATTTGATGGAAATAACTTGATAGGTAGTGGAAGTTTTGGTTCTGTTTACAAAGGGATATTGGGAGATGGGATGATAGTAGCTGTCAAAGTTTTTAATGTGCAGATGGAAGGTACATTTCAAACTTTTGACACAGAATGTGAAATCTTGCGAACTCTTCGTCACAGAAATCTCACCAAGATCATAAGCAGTTGTTGTAACTTGGATTTTAAAGCATTGATACTTGAGTACATGCCGAATGAGAGCTTAGACAAGTTGCTATATTCGCGAGATTATGGTTTAAATATAATGCAGAGATTGAATATCATGGTTGATTTTGCATCCGCTCTGGACTATCTCCATCATGGTTTCTCCGTACCAGTTATTCACTGTGATCTGAAGCCTAGCAATGTGTTGCTTGACAATGACATGGTGGGACACCTAACTGACTTTGGCATTGGTAAACTTTTAACTAAGGAAGAATCTATTGCTCACATTACAACCTTTGCCACAATTGGCTACATTGCTCCAGGTAAATTCTTTATTTAACTTTGCAACAATGTCATTGATCAACACAAACAACAAAATCAGACCCAGTGTAATCCCACAAGTTGTGTCTGGGAGGGTAGTGTGTACGCAGCCTTACCCCTACCTTGTGAAGGTAAAGAGGTTGTTTCCGTCACAGTGGCGAAGCCAAGAATTTCGCAAAGGGTGTTCAAAATTTAATATACACATATACAAATAATTTTTGACCTATATACACAATATATGTTTCTGTATATACAGTTTTCGCTTCGGTTGTCAGATTTGTTTACTTGTTATTGCCCCTCTCCTTTTTCCATCCTGTACACTCTACCCTCTCCAGACCCCACTTGTGGGACTACACTGGGTATATTGTTGTCATTGTTGATGTTGTTGTATATATATAGTATAATTTTTCGATGATTATATGTGGCCGCGCCACTGGTTTTCAATAGACACTCGGCTCAGGAAAAACAAATTCACAGCAAGAATCAAAAAGAGATACGATAATGAAATGTAATTGCTTAACGCGTTATAAGTTTACTTGCTGACATATTCTTTTTTTCTTTTTAGAGTATGGTTTGGAAGGCCTTGTATCCAAGAGGTCTGATGTTTATAGTTATGGTATCATGTTGCTGGAAACCTTTACAAAGAAGAAACCTAATGATGAAATGTTCACGGGAGATTTGAATTTGAGAAGTTTCGTGCATAATTCGCTTCCTGATGAGCTGAATAAAATCATAGATGCCAACTTACTAACACTAGATGAAGAAAACTTAAGTCAAAAACTGCAATGTGTATCAGCAATCATGGAGTTAGCCATGAATTGCACAGCTAATATTGCAGTTGAAAGGATGAACATGACTAATGTTGTAGCAGCATTGAAAAAGATCAAACAGAAGCTTTCTTCATGTTATCGAACGACCTTACAACATGACATCAGGTACTTTAATTTCATATTCATTTTGAAAGAAAAAAGTTATAAAGTTCAGTAGCATTTGACCATATCAGTAGTTGTTCGACGTAGGCGGATGTAGCATGAAAGTTACGGATTCACGTGAACCCAGTAGCTTTTGCTGAGACTCTATATACTCATGTACTAAGAAATTCTAAAATATCTATAAATATTTGACTCTGATCCCAATTATTGATGTATATTAACTTGATATCACTGCAGGAACCAATAAAACTTCAAATTCTAGATCCACCTCTGGTTGTTCGTCGACTGTTATTGCTGGATTCTATAGTTATTGGAAGTTAAAGGATGGAGGCTCATCTATATAGCTTGTGTACCATTTTCTTTTTCTTGATGATCCATACTTTTTTAAGAATTTAAAACTTTATACTCCAATTCTTGCATAGCAATAAGTATTTTTTTTCCTTTTCCTTGTTCTTTACTTATCTAATATTATACTACTCCATGGCATGTCATACTCTGTATTTCTTGTGTAGCAACAAAGAGCCTTCCCTTTACCTAATTCTCTCAACATATCAACATCACAATACCACTACTTGTTAGCACTAGTGGCAAAGCCAAAAATTTCATTAAGAATGTTCATATTTGACCTATATATACAATATATTTTTCCAGCAAGAGCGAAAGATGGTCAACTGACCACCCTTCGCATGTTGTAGCTCCTCCCTCGGAGAGATTTATAGGATAATTTTTAGCAGAATGATCTCTGCCTACTATCGACCAATTCAAGAACTCCATACTGATGACTGCAATACAATTACTGCACTGCCAAATCAACTTTATTTTTTTGACTAGAGAAAAACATTGTAAACTATTCAACAGTATCAAGACTGTAATAATATGCTACCAAACTCGCAACAAGAAACATCTTTAATTATATGTTTTCATTCCCCGCTCTAATTATCGCGTTCATGGATGGCACGGAGGTAGAAGAATAAACATTTCATATAGCCAGAAAAACCTAAGCATGAAACTGCGAAAAAATCAACTGCGCTATAAATGAGTTTTTAGCATTTCTGTAGTTTGTTGTACTGAATGTCTAAAACCTGCAATGTCAGGATAATAAGCACAAAAGAAGTATATATCTACATCTTCACGCCAACATAAGAAAAAGAATGAATTATGAAAATACCGATCCATCCAGCCCAACCAACAACTCATGACGATTACAGATCCTCAATCCGTACAACAAACAACAACAACAACAACCACCCAGTGGTGTCCCCCATGTGTCCCGTAAGTGGGGTCTGGGAAGAGTAGTGTGTAAGCGGACCTTACCCCTATCGTGGGAGGGTAGAAAGGTTGTTTCCAATAAGTCCTCTGCTCAGGAAGGAAGAAAGAAATAGTAGAAACAAGCATTACCAACACCAAGTGCTAGCGGCAGCCAGGTGCACAAAACATCTCGCATTTATACAGGGTTCGGGAAAAGGTCGCACCCCAAGGGGTGTGTTGTAGACAGTCTATCCTAATGCAAGCATTAGTGGCTGCTTCCACAGCTCGAACCCTTGACCTGTAGGTGACACAGAGACAACTTTACCGTTGCTCCAAGGCTCCCCTTCCTATTGAAAAGTATTTAGAAACCAAATGTCGAGTATACTACACCAAAGCAAAGCAAACAGCTTGAAGAAACAATTATCTATGTTCCTTGAAACTTTTAGTAGGGACCTGAATGCATTTATTAATATGAAGATTCGTTATAACTATTTTTATGCTGGTTGTTGACCTGCACGCTAAGCTCAGAGAAAAAAGGCAATTGCTTATGCTTCTCGGATATATATTAGCAATAGAAAAGCAGTACATATACAAGATATAGCATAGAACTATCATATGGAGGACCATATAATATGAAATATGGAACATTGTAAAGTTACAGATCCCTGTAGCTTAACACTACGGCATAGTTAAAAGCTTACTTTACGATATTCAAATACTGGCAAGCTAAAATATGTTACCTTTATTTTCACAAACATAAGAGGCATTCATTTAGCAGTTGTTAAGCACTAGTGGCATCCCCAATAAGCTTGAAGTCTTCAACTTGCTTGAAGTTCTGCCACGGCTTCACCCAGACCTTGGCTTCGTATGCTTTCTTCTTACCACCTTCAGTTGCCTCTAGTGTTATGTAGTACATGGTTCCAGCAACTACTTGTTCCTTCACATTAACAACCTTTCCGAACTCCAGAAGTGCATTCTGATATAGAATTTGTTCAAAAGCAAGAATAGTGATTCATGAGTGCTTAAGCAATTAATCGCAGTCGTAACGAAGTGCAAAGAAGATAAAGGCTGTCCTGTACATGCTTAATCACAGAGACACTAGCAAAGATTTATGCAATTCAGACTTACTAAAGTGGAAGGGGAGCCTTGACGTAACTGGTAAAGTTGTTGCCATGTGATCATGAGGTCACGGGTTCGACAGTGGAAACAACCTCTTGCAGAAATGCAGGGTAAAGTTACTTATACAATAGACCCTTGTGGTCCAGCCCTTCCCCGGACCCCGCGCATAGCGGAAGCCTAGTGCACTGGGCTCCCTTATTTTTTAGACCTACTAAAGTGGTAAAAAACATAAATATGTGCATCAAAAAGACTAAAATACTTATTTTGTTATTTCTGTTTGGACGAATGCAGCTCTTCTCTTCTCTTGGCTCTCATTCCCACCATGAAAAAGCACTATCTAAACTACCGCATCCTAATGAAAAATGCCCACTTCGAGCACGTAAACTAAAACAAGATAGAAGTTTGAACATTTGTACAAGCTTATCTCAATTAGTTTAGCAACTTATAAGCTAGTACTCACTTTGTTCCAAAACTATGAGATGCAATTCAACATTCAAGATTCAAAAAGATGAAACTCTGACTGAAATTTTCTTTAATCATTACCTATGAAGCTAATGACTAAAGGTCTAAATCATTACTATAAATGATGTTGTTTCAGAATATATCTACAATATTTACATTTAAAATTAACTCCTGAAAGACAACTAGTGTCCCATAATTTTGGATCAAGAAAATATCTTTTTGATAACCGAGAAATTCTCTGAATGCTGATGGCGCTAGGTTCGGCAATGGATCCGGTCGTCTACCCTTCTCTACTTACCCAACTCTTCGCTTAGTAGCCTTAAAACTATTCAAAAGCAGGTCAGGTATTAAATATTTGTGCTAAATGGGCACACCACTTGTTCATACAAGTTTTTGGTGTAACCACTAGATAGCCACTTATCATAGTCGGCACCTAGCTTAAAACTTCAACTAACAATGTAGGTGCTTAATGGATATTCCGTTATCAGTATATTATCGCAATTTGGCTTGTACACGAATTTAGATCTGGGATTGTGGAGATTTTAAGGCTTTACTTCCTATTCCAGAAAGATGTTACTTTGCATTATTTTCGAGGCATATTCTATCTATACATATTATTTTCTTTAAAAAAGAATTAACCTACACATATTCATTGACATTTTTCTATGAAGCAGTGTCCTGTTCGATGACACCGCTTGTAATAAGGAACCCGCCACTGAGGAGGATTGCAGTAAGTTGAGTTCGTCTAATTTGGAGAAAATGATCTCCTGTACCCACTCACGATTTTAATAGAAGAAATTGCTCCTACAATGATCTCTTGTGTTTTATGTAAAGATCTCCCGTGTTATTTTTGCTGATCTTCAAGGGTATAACTAAAATAACATTTGTAATCAACTACAAAATCAAATCGACCTTTTAAAGAAAATTGAGACATAGTGGTTTAATAACTTAGATTGATTTTTTAATTATTTATTTTGTTCAAGTTACATACAACTTCAGTTTAAAGATTTTTTTACACTATCAAGTCACATTTGCATATTGTAACAAGTAACCTATCAAATCACACATTTTAAGAAGGCTTACAGTGGCAGTGAGTACAACGAACTCATTTTTATATAACAATTTCTTTTGTTTTAAAAAGTAAAATAACACAGGTAAAAGAAACATTTGAACATGGGAATATTTGACAAACACATTGCAAACCTACGTAAAAATAAGAGGAACGAACAAAATCAATTCCACAATCAGGGGATAAAAACAAAGGTCAGCTCCAATTAGGGGTGTCAAATGGCGGGTTGAATCGATTTTGGGCGGGTAAAAACAGTTGGAGTTAATGACATGCTCAAAAGTTACTTGGGCTGGGTCTAAAAGGGCTAAAATTTAGGTCATAGCGCTACCCGTCTAACTCTTACCAAAGCTTTAATTAAGATGCATTGTTATCTTATGAATTGAATATTTCTAAGATAGTTTGTGGCAAAGTTACTCATGTAATAATTAGGGCTAAAAATCAACCCAACTTTAAATGGATTGAGATGAGTTGGGTTAAGATGAACTGAGTTCAATAAATAATCAGTCCCAACCTTGAGCGGGTTGGGGCGAAATTCAAAATAGCCAGATTTACAACTGTTAATTGAAAAATAGCCACAATTTCAAAAGTAATCGAAATTTAGCCACTTTTCATGTAAAGATAAATCTGAACGAAAATGCTTTTCAAAATTCGAAAAATATTCCAGCATAATATACTGGAGTTTCAATATAATATACTGGACTTCCAGCATAATATACCGCAATTCCAGCATAATATGAAGAAAGTTCATACACACGTGCTCCAATCTCCATGCTGGAACTTTCCGTGTGTTGGAGTTCTAGCCTAATATGCTGGAAGATCACACACAGGTGCACCAATCTCCATTGGAACTTTTCGTGTTGCAGCAAAATAGTGGCTATTTTTCAATAACTTTACAAATACGGACTATTTTTCAATTACAAGTATTTTCACAGCGAGTTGGGCGGGTCATTTGGGATTTTGCCAAATTTGGCAGCCCTAGCTCCAACAAATTCACAAATAGGGGAAAAAGAAAGAAAAAACAAAATATAACAGAATAACGAAAAGCATAAAAGAGGGACCTGTTTCTTGTTGTGTTCATCAACAGCAAAGCGAGCAAGATCATTGATCTCAAGGCTGTTTTCAGATCCTCCTGCCTCACGAATTCCTCCTAGAGTTGCCATTAATTGTCAATTTTTGCACTAATTTTGGATTTTCTGTAAATGGGTTTTTAAATATATATAGACTAAAGCAAGTGCAAAGAAGATGAAAAATTCGTCAGTCACTGTCTACGAATCTAATGGTAATGGAGCGTGTTTTGATTAAAGCTGCACTGAATAATTCTTATTCCGTTTTACAACTTGTATATTGTAGGGAACATACACAAATGTACCGCATAAATCTCAACTTACCAAACTCTAGTCATAAACTTATCAAATAAATAAGGTTATTTCTCTCAAAGAATCATATAGTAAAAATTTTCTTCCATATTTTTAAGCGTGATTAGCAACATTAGATGCAAGAGAGAAATAGAATTTCATGAGGTTGCAAATAAAGCGATGAAATATAAAAAAATATACAATATTCTAAATATCTAAGCAAAAAGAAATATTTTCAATTGGTATAGTTGAAATTCATTGAAAACATATAGATAAGTCAATATATAAAATTTGAGGAAGATTGGAGGTGATTTGGACTGATTTTGTATCAAAATTCATAATTAAATCAAGTTCAAAAAATTCTTGTGCGACACATGTATCAAACATGTATCACGCATGTATCTCACACACAGATATACATGTGATACGCAATTGATACAAATATGATACATATGTGATACACAAATGATACACACATCATTTTTTTTCATATTCAGTTTTTACTTAGAATTTTCAATTCAAACCACACTAAAACTTCACCAAATCATCCAAAAAATGAGATTCAAGCTCCATAAGAAGTACCCAATCTATTCTAATAACACTCACTCAAAAGAAAATAAAAAATTTGACCTTTTTTGCTACAAATAGCTAATATTAGTAATATTTGATTAATATTAGTAATATTTTATGAATTGGCCAATTTTTATAATGAGCTACTAATAAATGAACATAGATGGTAATTTCCTTATATTATATTGTTATTCTAAATTGTGACTTAAAATTTTATATTTATTAAATGTAAGATAAATGGTAAATACGATTATTTAAAAATAAGTTAGAGGAAGATGAGAGAAAAAAAGGTAACAATACAATTACATTAAATATGTCATTACATAAAGTCACACTTTTCATCGTTATATAGTTATATTTATAAATATGATATAATAAAATTTAAGTAACAATTAAAAAAAATATTATATTTAAAATAAGAGAATCTTACTATAATATCCAAAATAAGCTCAAACTTATTAACATCTAGCCAAAATTAGTTTTTATTTTTTATAATTATAATTTCCCAACTTACGTGCAATACGACTATTACCAATTTGAGTTTTTGCATTGCAATTTGAGTTTTGCTCACTTGCTACATATGTCAAGAAAATGTGTGCACTATTACCAATGACTGAACGTTTAATCTTTAGGCTTCCACTAATTCATTACTTTTTTGTTGTTGAGAATATAGGTTTATTTTATTTTCCTAAATTGACATATGTATCTATTAGTATATAAAATATTGAGATTATTTGAACCCATTAATTATATAATACATCTTGAACTGCTGCTAATTTTAATATAGATATTTGAGTCAGTCTTGGGGATTTTGAAAGAATAACCAAAAATTAAACAACATTTTCATAAACATTTCCATATCTCGATGATTAATGTAGTTAAGAAAAGGGAGTTGGGAGAAGTTTGGCAAGTGACAAATTAAGTGGAGGGGGCTTACTATGGTTGGAGATTTTGGTAAGGACCAATAAATTTTAGGTAATGATCGTCTTTGGTTTCTTGTATTCTATTGACTTGTGCTATATAAGAAAAAAACGGCAGCTCGATGCATAAGGAACTCTTATTCACATAAGGTCCAGGGAAGTAATCGCACCCCAAATAAGATATAAGAGACTAAGAGTAAATTAATTAAAAGAAGATCGATATACGGTATTTGAGAGAGAAATTGTTCCGGAAACAATTTATGCAATTAAATATATTCTTGAGTTTAATCAGCTTCACATGTTTGATAATATGATCAAGCTGGAATAATTACTAGAAATCATGAACTTAAGATCATCACTCAAATCCTAACATAAATTGATTATTGTATAATCAGAAAAGCAATCTAATTAAGAATCTATTATGGAACTTAATTTCTTTCCATAATGATAATCTCCATGACTTCACTCAACGAACCAAATGAGCCAATGTCGTCATGGACTGCGATTGACCTGAAATTATTCCTGCAGTTGAAGGATTTTGTCCCAAAACGATACAATAACCATCGTCATAATTCTCCATTCCTTGTGCCATAAGTTGCCATACTAAGCTTCCTGCCATAGTTCCCCCTTCTTTAGCCAAATTGTAGACATTTTTATACACACCGCTCATAAATGTGTCTCTTGAACTAAGACTGTATCCTTGACCTCTGCTAGACTTTCCAAATTCAGCTAGGACTAGAGGTTTCTTTAATATTGTTCTTGCATCTTGCCAATGGCTTGTAATCCATCTTTGCATCCATGCCAATTGTGCATCATCGCTCTGTTCGGATACCCTATAAATGTAAAAACGTTTCATTTACTGACAATATAATAAATATTTACACAAGTAAGTCACTTATAAGGTAATTATATAGGTAAATCTCTATAACTAGCTTTGATAACCTGATAAAATGATGATTGCTATAATAAGTTAAACTACATTAATTATTTATAATATAATATATATTTATACTGCCAACATATATAACTTAATTAGATCTAAAGTTATATATTCTCTATTTTCGAGTAGTTTAGAGTTATTTCTTTTTCATAGTATATACAATAACGGAAACATGTGAATTTTTGAGTGGAGAAAAGATGTTAATATACCATTGGTCAGTGTAAGCGTGGATAGTGGCAAAATCAATCTCATTGATAAGATGGTTGCTAATGAAATCTGTTCCAACTTGATAACCAGGATTAACTTGCTTCCTTTCAGGAATTGAATCGCCATAAAATCCCTCCATTCCTACCTCCAACAAGTGTTTGTTGTCTAGTGACTTCACAAAACTTGCCATTTCTTGAACCCAAACCTAGAGTGATCATATCAATATAAGAAATCAAAATTTTACAGCAAAAAGTCAGTCATCGATATTTCTAAATTTTAATTAATTTGGAAATGAACTAAAGGGTATTTCTTGAGACTCACATTAACAGTTTTTCCAGAATAGTCAGCTTGGTCACGTGGCTCGTTAATGAGTTCCCACGCCATGATTGTTGGATCATCTCTATAAGAAATCCTAGTAATGGTATTGAACCTCGTAACAATTTTCTGTTGCAATTTCATAACAGGAACATAAATGTATTAACCACCAAACTAATTTCTTCAAATTTACTTGATGAAAAATTAGAATGCATAAATATCAAACAATTTTTGTTTAAGTGAAAAAAGTTCCATGCTCATACCTTAATGTGGTTCTTGTAATGATCTTTGAGTGTAGGATGAGTATAGAAATCATCGTCACTATTGATTCGAGCCCCTGTATTTCGCGCCCATTGAACATATTGAGTTTTCCCTCCAAAGTCATTCCAATTATTTACAAAGCTCAAGATTAAGCGAACACCATATTTTTT